>VZTL01055290.1:1131-12281 GCA_013400535.1 Scopus umbretta | reverse complement strand
GGGTCGCTGGAGGCCGGTGGTCCCCGCGGAGGATGGGCAGCCCGAAGCGGGGAGCTGGGGCGAGGGGAGAGGAAGGGATCTCCGGGGGGGCGGGTGGTGGTGGCCGAAACTGCCCTGTCGCAGCCTGGCCGTCGCCAACGAGGAGAGAGCAGTGCCTGGGTGCGAGGCAGAGCAGTGGGGCAGGCCCGCTCGCAAAAAAAAAAAAAAAAAATTAAAAAAAAAAAAAATGGAGCCGGAGATGTGTTTTCCAAGCCTGTGCCGGTCAGCTCGGTGTCTGCGAAGGGACAGGCCGGGAGCTTCCTCTGCCAGGGATGGCAATATGGAAGTCGAGTTGCACACCGATAAGGGTAGATCAATACAAATGTGTTAGTGGGGGAGAAGTTATCTGGTAAACATAATGGAGCCCGCAGCTGGGCGGGGGGGGCGGCTTTTTGCAGATGAGCTCCAAGATTTGGCTTGTCAGCTCGGAGGAAGTGAACACAAACTGAACTGCCACTTAAATAGGCTGTTTGGTTTCACTGTGAAAACCTTCCTGCCTGTAAATGGTGAAGGCCTCTGCAGATTTGTGCTGGACACGTGTTTTTGATCATAATCTTATCTGTAGACTAGAAACAAGTATGTTGGCTCTTTCTTAAAATCAGAATAGGGGAAATAATTTCCCAGTGGAGATGGGGAAGTCTAAGAATTCAATCACAACACTCACTTTGTGAGTAAAGCTAAACTCAACATGTCATAATTTTGGAAGGAGGCTAGAGAAGTTCCTGTAAAGTCTTCACGTAACTACCACTAACGATGTCTTCAAAACACTGTGGAATGGGTCAATTATAGAGAACTTAGCACATAAAATAAATTGCCTCTGACACAAGAGGCAAGTTTACAGCAGCAGACAACTCGTGACTGTTCATAGATGACACCACAGTAAATAAGCTATTTTTAGTGTGAAAGGGGAAGGGCTACAGGTTCATGAATTTGTTTCTTTTATTTTAAGTAGCCAGTGTTTTAATACATGATGAAGAAGAAAAAGTTAGGCCTGTTGCAGATGTAGTAACTCTTCATGTTCTTTGGGGGGGGAGGGAGGGAAGGGCAGGGGATAGTAGCCAGTAGCTAACAGCTTTCTAGTCTGTACCTTCCTTCATGAAGTTTATCTTCTGTGCAGGGATGGCTGTTTTGTGGTGGCTGGTAAGTCACATACTTTATGGTACCTCAGCGAAGCTTTCAAGCTCATTGACGATTTGCTTTAGATATAGGTAGCTGTTTTTATATCTCAGGCAACTGAGATAGTCTTTTCAGACAAGCATCTGAATCTGGTCATAGTATTCTTACTTTTATTTAAAGTTACTTTTAAATATGGTTAACTGTTATCATAGCAGGCGGTATATTTGTGAGGGTAAAACTGGTCGGGTTTTTTTACACTGTATCTCTCCTGCAGCCAGACTGTTGATCTTCTCATGCAAGAGTCAGGATGTCGTTTAGAACATCCTTCTGCTACCAAATTCCGCAATCATGTCATGGAAGGAGAATGGGATAAGGTAACGTAGGGCTTATAGGACTGTATTAACCACTGTTTAAATTTATAGTATCTGTGAGAGAATTCAAAATCCACCCTCCTTATATACTTTTTTGTTTGTTTGTTTTTGTTTGTTTGTTTTTTTGTTTTTTTTTCTTATGCCAATTTCTGCAGGCTGAGAACGACCTGAATGAACTTAAGGCCTTAGTGCATTCTCCGCATGCAATTGTGGTAAGAGGCACACTTGAACTCCTTTCAGAGCGGTGTAGTTGGACTAATTGTAGTGGTGTAATCTTTCACTATGGAGTTGGTTGTCCACAGTTCTTGTTTTCTTTTTTGTTTACTTTAAGTGGCTTGCATGCTCTCTCAAATGTTGTACTAATCTGAACTTTTAAATTCTTTTTTAGAATGTGAGATAGGAAGCCCAAAAGTATTGAGACTAATATTTGGTTTACTGAATGTTTTAAACTTTGTTGAACATACTTAACTGATAAAATATAAATCCTGTAACAGTCCTAAAATAGGTCAGTTTCTGTAGAAGCTGCCTATGTTGAATACTGATTTCAAACTTGAAATACTTCTTACAGTCTCTGTGTTTATGAGAATTAGGTTTTCTTGAGGGAAGAGAAGTTTAGAAATAAAACGCAGTAATACTCATGTGGAGTTAGCATTGTAATAGCACATTACAAGAACATAGAGGCTGCTATAGACCATGAACAATACTGTTGCTTTTCCAGATGGCATCTAAAGAGCAAATGTGTGTGTATTGCTGTTTGGGATTTTATTTAGAGCTTTTTCTCTTTGGCTGGCTTTTTTGTTTTAAAAGGTGTACCTAGAAACAAAAGGTTGGTAGATCCTGTGACTTGACAATGCCAATATGTGTTGTTATGATTCCAGTTACTTTGAGGAAAGTAGTTTTGGGTTTGATTTTTCTATCTCGAGATGAAAATCGTTACTTAGCTCTTCAAACAGCTTGTTCTGTTGTGTTTAAACGTTTATTTTAACGAAACGAAGTTAGAACAACTACAGTCACTTAGTAGTCACCCAGTAGCAAGGCTTTTTGAAGTGTCTGTGACTGTAAACAATGAAGAATCAGCTGATGGCTGCTTAGCTCCACTTCTAGCTGATTCATTTGTTGTCAAGACAATTTCCTGTCTGGTGGGGGAGGGAGAGAAAGAGAGAACAGGAAGTGAAGTAGGAAAAACAGATGTTTAACAAAACATCACAGGGTACTTGAGAAGTTTACATTCTGTTCTATAAATCTGGTCAAAGCTTAGCACCTCTTAATTAGACTAGTAGGTCACTTTCTCTTAAAGACTTGATATACATAAGGTTTATTGTCCAAATAGTTTAGAATATTGCATGCAGCTTTCGGTAGTTTCTGGAGACTGAAAGTATGAAACCACAGTATGTGAATATAAATGGTCATTTGAAGCAGATTTTTTCATGTTTCTAACTTCTGAAGTTACCAAGTTTCTCTGTAGTATTAAAGTGTTTTACTTGTCTGGGAGTCAAGAGGTTTAACTGAGTATCAGCATTGTACTTTTTGGAGAACTTAATTTGAGGGAAAAAGGGGACCTTTTCCTTCTGTTGTTTTGGGGGGCTCTGGAAGCATGCCCTTTTTTAATGTTGATGTCTAACTGCTTGAATAGAACTTGGTGCAATAAAAATACTCGGCTTAGACTGAACTTTACCTGACCCAAATATTAACTATTTTCTTTTTAAAGTTGTTCACCTTTATATAAACTTCATATAATTTACAACAGATAACAGTATTAAATGTCTTACTTGTGTGTTAGTAAGACAATACTGATTTGCAAGAATAAGTTGAGCTCGTGCACGCTGTCTCCGCCTCCCTCCCTCCCTGTCCAGCTCTTTTGTACATGGTTGAGATTATGGGTGGGTATTAGTATAGTCAGCACCCAGAAAACTAGTGAAAGATCATTACAGGTAAGGAGGGATGCTTAATGCTCTGTTGGTAATCCTGACTGCAACACAGTCAGAGCTAATGAAGATGATAAATGTCTTGATTAGGGAAAGTCCAAACAAGATGGTAATGCAGGTAATGCTCTGAAAACAGAAAATTAGATTTTGGGTTTCCTGACTTGTGACTCATACTGCATGACTAGATGTTTCAAAAATGTGTGCATACAAGAAGAATGGGTACCTAAAAGTTTAGATGACACAGAGTATTTAACAAAGTAGGGTGTGTGTGTTTTGGTGGTTTGTTTTTGGTTTGTTTGGTGGGCTTTTTGTTTTGTTTTCTGCCCCTTACAGTGAATATGACCTGGACAAATAACCAGGATATATAGCTACTTCTGAAATGTCTGGTCAGTGAAGGGGATATGTATGTATTTTGAAAATTCTACTCCTGTTTTAATTATTTCTGCAAAGTGCTGCAAGTTCTACAGGTGAAAACACTAAACAGTAAATGGCTGATCTTGATTTGTAAACCTTTGATGCTGTGTGTTGATATGTTGGGGGTGGGGACAACAGTCTGCTATTTCTGTTTGTGTCAACACAACTGCATGCTATATAGTGTGCAATTAGTCATGTTTACTTTTCTAGTATATAAGATAACAGCTGTCTTGAGGCAAACTGTAGGAAAACTTTGCAGTCGGTGCAAGCATGTTATTTTTCTTTGATTAACACTTAGAAAATAGCAGCTTCAAGCCAGCCCAAGGTTTTGCTTACTTTAGGGCTACTGAAGCATATTATGGCATCTATCTTGGGTAATTGGTTGAACCTAGGAAGAAATCTGGAGATTATTCCTCTATAGTCGTCTAGAATATACTATCAAATTGTCCGCTTTACTTTTCATTTACTTAAATGGGGCTTTCCTCCAGTTCTGGAGGTATACAGCCCACAGCAGGCAATACAATAAAAAAAGTGATTTGTATTTTGTTGTTTGAGCAAAGTGCTCCACCTGCCTGTATGGTGTCCTTCTTGCTACCAGCATTAAGGGCATTTCCCTATTGGGATGAAGTAGTCTCGAAGTGACAGGATTTGGTATGGTTGAAGCCTTGTTAAATTCTGTAGGCCAGAATATTTCCTGCTCTTTACGTATCAAATCTTACATTTAAGTTTTGGATGGCTTTTAAGTGCTTTTATCAGTATTTTTACAAGACTGTCAAAGTAATGAAAATTGGAGTCTTAGTTCTGCAGGCTGTAAGCAGATAGCTACTGTGTTGAGTTTGTCTTCAAACATCAGCTGAGAATTTCAGTATGTCTCTTAGTTACCTTCATTTCAAAGAGGAGTTGTTTCAGCAGTGTTTACTTACTGATTCTGGACTCTTAGTACAGTAGTGAAACTGTTGTGGAGCTTGTTAAGATATGCAGGTCAAAAATAACACCAAAATCTAATCCTAAAATTAGGTTAGTATGCATTTTTTTAATGCGCTGTTTAAACTTCTGAAGATTTGCTGCTGTAACCAGTGATCAAAATGGCCCAATTTCTTGACACTGGTAGGATGCTTGTCCTATTATTTTCACAGCTGTGTTGCTGAGGTTTTCACCTTTGGTTACGTAGTGCTGGTGAATCATGGTGCATGCAAAACTTCCTAGAATTTAAGATTCTTCAAGGACCTTTCCTACTAACAATTAGGACAGTGAAGGAGTAAAGTACTAAATATTCATGTTAGTAATCGAAGGCTGTAGTTTGAAGAAAGCAAAATGCTTATATTATCTACATTAAAACAAACAGAACGCCTTGTAAATTTATTAACTCTGTCTTAGTTTTTCCCCGGGGTGGTGAGAGGTTCAACTTACACTTAAGTAATAGTTTCTGAAAACAACAAAGTAACGCACTTTATCCTCATCCTCTCTGGAGCTGAAAGACAGGACGAAGTAGTGGTAACTGGACAAAACAAGCCAGACTGCAGTGCCGAAACTGTTGTGTTGGACTCTTCCATGGGTCTTACAGGGTGAAGAATCTTTGCTATAAGATAAGCAATGGTGGTGTCTGGATTTAAATTGTTCAACGATAGAGAGTATAATGATGTTGAATTTCCATTGCAAACACAAATCCCAGGCACTTCTCTTATGTTGTACGTGGTATAATTTGGGTAATGGTAATTTTTATTTCCCTTCTTTGGAAGGCAGCTAAAGCATATGGAGAGCGAGTAAGCTGTTCTGAGGGGTACGTTGTGTCAGATTAGTTTTATACTTGTTCTAGTCTACTTAAATAGTGGGGTTTGTGCTTTTACTTTTCAATTGTCAATACTATAAACAGTTTTCTTTCCTTCCAGAGGAGTTGTTTGGTCTCTAGAAGAGATGATGTATTCAAAATGGTCTTGTCTACCATGAGAAGGTGGTATTGGAAATAATTAGCAGCACTATTAGTAGGGCCTATAAGTAGTTAAGAGAAAAATGAAGACAAAATTCAGCTGTTCAGTGAAATATATTTGTCAACAAAGTCAGCAGTTGCATGAAAACAAGTAGTAGGAGGCTGTGAGTGTCCTGATACAAAAAATGACTTGAAATGTGATGTCACTGGAGTGTGGCTTTTGGCCTAAGGAGTCTGTATTCATGCTGTTGTTTGAGTATGCTGTAGGGCAAGTTTTGGAGCAGTTATCAAAATAGCTTAGAAAATCAATTTAACTTCTCTATCAACACTTTACTGCCTTCTGCTATAGATAACGTACTTGTACTGTTAACATAATGGAGAACTAGAATGAAAGATAAACAAGTTTAAATTGTAAGTTAAGTCCTGCATGAAGTGTACAGTACTGTGTTGTTGTGGAGGCTTTTATATTCCTAATATGCCAAAGTAACACATGGCACTGATGACTTTTTTGGGAATTATACTTTCTGACCCAAAACTGAAGTTATACGTCTTTGGATAACTTGGCAACAGCATTCTGCATGGTAGTGTTCCTTTAATGGTTCTGTGGAATTGTTGGGACTGGTGGTACAAAAAACTTTTTTATGGTTTTCTGCTCTTTTTACTTTTTCTTGTAAAGAAATGAAATTAAAATGCCTAGTCCTAAAAGTAGGGAGGGAGAGTAGTATCAGACCATTTTTTTTTTTTAATCTGGTGGTTATCATCAGTACGCGGTGACCAAGAAATAGAGTGAAATACAGTATGTGACTAGTACCTGAGCATCTTCACGCATCCTTGCGAGCACATGCATAGCTGGGAGAGGAAGCTTTTATCCCTCCTGCTGCTAATATATAAGCAAACAGCATGAGGTCTGCTAGCTTACTGTATGGAACCAACCACTGAGGTTGTAAATAATTGGGATATCTTTCTTTTGGTTTCCTATGTGTCAGAAACACCAAAAAATGTTCTCTCGCCTGGAAAAACTGTGCAGAGATGCTCCGACAATTCCAAATTCAAATAAACTAAAGAGCTGGATAGGGAATGTAATACGGGTTTGCCTGTCATGTACATGATGAGAGTACTAGAGACATGTTTGAACACAAATCATCTTTACTATGTAATGTTTTATACTTCACAAAGCTGTGTGGTAAGTTAACAGCACTGCATGTGGAAACTTTATTCTTTTGCAGAACTGAACATCTCTGGAAGCTAAAACTGCTTTATGTTTTAACTTAGATGTTCTAACTTACGGATTTTACTTACAGTAAGCCTTAAACTTTCATGTAAGCTTTAATAGGACAGGAGCATCCTTAAACTTTCCTGATTATCCCTATACTTAAGGAGGCTAGCGGTGTGTTTGAAACTGAGTAAACATTGACCAAATATGAGCACGAAAATAGTGAGTTTTCTGAGGTCTGACAAAGCAAAGGAAACTGTTGATTGAACTGGTGGTGTATTTGTTAGAAAAGCAGATGTAATATGCTACGCTTAATCTTCATCCTGTTTCTTGCTGATATGTCCAAGAATGTACATTTTCCTCTTCAACCTGATGAGTCTTGTGGACCAGAAATGTCATCTCTCTTTGATGGCTGCTAGCAGTAAAGATGATGTGCAAACACAGAGTAGTTTGTTTAGTCCAGAAACAACCAAATTGTGTTTCTAATAAATTGGTGTTAGAAATTTGTAGGACTTCAGGGTTTTGAATATACTAAATGAATGCCTGATTTTCTCTTTCTGTCCACAGACATTTGTTGTTAGAATAGCAGGATTGATCACTTTTTTTTTTAAAAGAAAATAACCAAAAACTGTACAAGATGAAAAGAACACTATGAAATAGCAGTGATTACCTCTGAGAAGTGAAGTGATTCCTAAATATAGGAAACTATATATATATTTTTTTTTCTGTAATCCTGAAACATGATACAATGCCCCAGGAAAACAACTTAACGTGGAACTACAAAACAAAACCTCAGGCAGTGTCAATTTGTTATTGCTATTTGTTAATGCAGCTATGCAAACAATCCATGTCAGCTCCTATGTAAGCAGTATGGGAACTTGCTTAGTTGGCCTGTTGTGTTCTGTGCTGTCATGCAGTCTTAAATATGTGATTAGCTGCTTTTGGGTGCTTTTCTTGATAGAATGTAAGATTGGGAAGCCCATCTAATTCAGGATTTGGAGAATGGTGACTGGAAAGGGAGTGAGTGTGAAAAAGTTGAAAGGGGGATCTGAGAAATGATGTAGGAAGATACTTGAAGCCCCATAAGGCAGGAAGGAAATTCATGGATAACTTAATTGCTACAGTGTTGTTGAAAACCCAGCAAAAATAAATTGAGTAATGAAACGTTACATATAGCTGTATTTCTGAAGGGTGTAGTAGAATGGTTTCTACTGTTCTGTTTAGGCTCAAACGTTTTCTGAAACTTCAGTCAACCTTTTTCCCCTGACTGCTGCTTTCTGTCATGTCAGAGGATGAAGTTTTTGCTGCTGCAGCAGAAGTACCTGGAATACCTGGAGGATGGCAAGGTCCTGGAGGCACTTCAAGTTCTACGCTGTGAACTGACACCTCTGAAATATAATACAGAACGCATTCATGTCCTCAGTGGGTAAGTGTTTGGACTTTGAGAGCTCTTCCAGTGGAATTTTCTAAGGAATTCTATAGCTGTTTATAGTTGACATTGTAAAAAATCAAACTGTATTGAAGCTACTATACTGTTGATTAATAAGCTGTAGGTGAGATATGCTAAAATGGTGAGTAAAGAAGACTATTCAGTAGACAATGTTCTCTTTCAGATGCTTGGAAATAACAGAAGTAACTTGATTATGATTTACTTCTCTAGTACTAGAACCTGAATTAATATGTACATGTGTATGGTTATCTGATCTTGAACATTATTAGCCTGTTATCTTACAGTTGAGTAAGTAAGTGAATGTAGTCTGGTTTGTTCTTAGATGAAAATAAGGCATTTCTATGTTTCCTAAAACCTGTTTGTGGTGGTTCTTCTTTTTCTGTTGCCAATTTGTAGACATTTGTTCTGAAGAAGATGCGTGTGTGGAATAGTTCCCTGCCTTTTTTCCTATCGGCCTCAAGCTTAAGTCATCTATTTCCAGTTCATTAAGAATGTTATGGTATAGATCATGCTTCAAAGTGAAAAAAATGATTCCAGAAAAACTTGGTCTGTTGGTGTGTGTGCACTTTTTTAAACAGGTATCTGATGTGTAGCCATGCAGAAGACTTGCGTGCAAAAGCAGAGTGGGAAGGGAAAGGAACAGCTTCCAGATCTAAACTTTTGGACAAACTCCAGAGTAAGATGTTCTAGTGTTTAGAATTTATTCCCACCTCTGTAAATCCAGTACATCTTACATAATGACATACCCCAGGGAATTGACTTTAACTGCATTTGCTGGTGGTTGTTTTTGTATTTCTTGGTTAATGGGGATGCCTTTCGGTGCCTTTACCCTTTGGTCTTCTGTATCTAACCTTTTGCTGTCTGTGATAAACTATTCGTAATAGGAGCTCTAATTTCTTAGCTCTGCTGCATGTAGTAACAGTATAACTTGGCGATTAAATGTGCGGTTTGGTGGGGGGGAAGGAGTGTTTTGTAAGTGCCAGCTATACTAGGAGGTTGAAACTAAGTGTGGCCTATAACCACAGGTGATACTAGTACTGGCTTATAGTGATCTCAGACTTTGCTATGAATTATGGTTTCTCCTTTCTTTTTCTTGTGTCTGATGTAATACTGTGTACCAGAGTTGTAAAACCTATGGCATTCTTTATTTTGATAAAGTTAATAGAGAATTCCTTAAATGAACACAGCTGATACTGTTTTTTAATTTTACAGATTTTGTTAAATACTAGGTTTTAACTTAGCTTGTGTAAATGGTGCTTGTTGACCAGGACAACATACACTATAACTACAAATACCTTGCATACAGTTCTGCTTTCCAGAAGTTCACGCTTCTAATTCCAGATGTGTAGCTGTAAATTTGACAAGCTGTGTGCACTCTTTTCCTGTAGCTTGTAAGCTTTATTTACTAAGGTCTCTTCCAAAAACACTCAAATCAAAATACGCTTTCACTAACTTGGTTTTGATACATCTTTTTTGTTTTTCTTAATAACTCTTTTAAAGCATACCTACCCCCATCAGTGATGCTTCCTCCAAGGCGTTTACAGAACCTGTTACGTCAGGCTGTGGAACTACAACGGGACCGGTGCCTATATCATAATACCAAACTAGATAGTAATCTAGATTCTGTCTCGCTGCTAATAGATCACGTTTGTAGTAGGTAAGAAACCCTTGCTACTTTCAAGATGGGCAACAATATCTTTTCTTTGTCTTTTAAAATAATCTAATTGTACCTACTGTTAAAAGGAACATGAAAACTATTCTGAGTTGGTTTAACAGGAGTTGACAGTTCTTATTAAATGAGTGGTGGTGTGGGGAGTAGAGAAGGTGTGTAAGAGACTTTGGTAGTTGGATATGGGGTAATGGGGTTAGACTGAAGCTTTGAAATTTCAGTCAGATGGGTATAAATAGAATATATTCTAAAGCTAATCCTTAGCTGCTTGTTTCTTGTAATTTTGGACAGACAGTCTGTTTATTCATCAACACGCGATTGTTGTGGTTTTTCACTGAAGAATCACTAGGACATTACTTATTCAGACTGTCTTCAAGCTTGCTGGAATGCAGAAAGCCTACTAAAGCATGTTTCATGAAGTCAGTTTTCAGCTTCAGCTTTTGATAGTGGACAGTGAGGTGCTTGTAGACACAAAGGTTAAAACAGAGTCGAAATGTGCAAGAGACATTTCTGTTTTACATAATGTATAATATGTATGATATAAAGAACTATTTTCTCAGATTTGTAAGGTAGTAATGTCTTATACCTATGCATGAGCTCTTAAGACTAGCTAGACAACTTTGTTTTAACAAAACTGATGCTGCTTCTGAATCTTCAACATGCCATACTCCAGTAGACATGTAGCAGGAAGTTGTTTGTAACAAATGGCTGATTTGAGTGTTTTTCTCATCCAGCAGAGCTCGGCCAAAGACCTAAAAACGCAGTGTAGCTTTTATGGAAAACTGCTGTGCATGGTGTAATAAGGAAATGATGGCTAAGGCACCTAGAAAATAAGGGCTGTATATGATACCCTTATATATATATATACACACACCCATGTATATATGTTAATGTAACAGGCCGATGCTTGGGCTTCCAGTGGGAATTCTTTTTCATGTTAAGGTTAGCTCATCTGAGGAAATTAAGTACTGATAAACTTGCTAATAGAAACTTTCTGAACTCAGCTGTTTTAACTTAGGTTTTTGG
>VZTL01055286.1:43649-72492 GCA_013400535.1 Scopus umbretta | reverse complement strand
AAACACAAAAAACCCCCACATTAAACTGTTGTCATTGTGAGAGAACAAGAGTTGATAGAAATCCTACTGTGTCTGGACACTTACAGAATTTTTTATTATTGATTGAAGAACTTCTGCTTATCCTCTTTTTTTCTCTTTCTGTTTTTTGGTTTTTTTTCCATTTCAGAGCAGCAAAGAAGCCCTTTCAGAAGTCAATGCCACCGGAGTTGCAATGCTGTTTTCTGCTGGGACTTTTCTTTACGTTGCCACAGTTCATGTCCTCCCAGAAGTAGGAGGAATTGCTCATAGCCACAAACCTGAATCAACTGGAGGAAAAGGACTCAGTCGTCTGGAGGTGGCAGCCCTAGTATTAGGATGCCTTATTCCTCTAGTTTTGTCCATTGGACACCATCACTAAATGCTCAAATTTCACCGTTCTCCTCCTCGATCTGACATGAGCAGTAAATGTCGGCTGCTCCCTTTATCGTTGTCTCTTACCCATCATCCATCCCATCCACTTTATGGAGTTCAGAGGGAATGTTGATTGCAAAATGAGGAATACTGGGAAAGTTTTTAGTGTAGCAAAATGTACTTTGGCAGCCGGACATAAATTCTATGTACCTTTCTCTTCTGAAGACGTTTGCTATTTTAATTGTTACTTCTGGCCCTATTCTCAGGGAAGATGGAATTTGGAGTTTAAGAAAGATGAGCGGGGAAGAACATAGCGACTCATCATGAAATTGCAATCACCAAAGTATCCTGCAATTCAGCTTTCACAGCTGAGAGCAAAAACAAAGGATGGCTGCCTTGTGAGAGGTTGAAGTCTTACTAATGAAGAAGGGGGCTCTCCCCCATCGGTTCTATGTTGTCCTGACAAGCAACTGGTCCTTGTAATGTTTGTCACTAATTGTATTGCAAAAATGGGCTACACTCAGAATTCTGGACAGCACTGCTGTTGTCACAGGAGTGTCACTGATAAGAAAGAAATGTTGTAGACGAAGTGTAGGATTAGAGTAGGAAATCAGCTGGTTAAGAAAGTGCAAATGAATTTTGCAGTCTGTTCCATTATTTAAGACAAAGGATAGAAGCAAGGAGAATATTGTTTTGATTGTTTATGCAATTGTTAATAAATTTTTAAAAGGCAGTATTTCTTGGGAGATGGTCTTCTGCCAGGTCAGTAAAGCACAGGCACCAAAAAATGTTAGCAGGAATTAAGTATTGGGCACTGCAATTACACTACTGCTACTGTTGAGAGAGATATCCATGGTGTCCTTTGAAATTGAGCTGTTCTGGGCTCTGAGGAGTAGAAATCTGGAGACAGCTGTTGAGGGATCAGAGAACTTTACTAGCGCCTTTTGAAAAGTGAACTGCTGAAATCAGTGAGGGTGTGGGGTTTTTTTTTTATTAAATAAAAGGTATTTAGGCTAACAAAACGGATGTTTAGTTAAATATTTATGCTGCAGATAGAGTACAAAGTGTTTCTAAAGCATTTCTAAATAAAAAAAACCCAACAAACAATTAAAAAAACCTAACAAACCAAAGCCAAACAACTATACTAATTTCCTATTCATGGACTTTTACCCACCGTTTNAAAAAACCCAACAAACAAAAAACCAGACTGGTGGGTTCCCAGCAGACCTGTTAAGTATTTTGCTTTTCCTTTGGGAATTGTGTGTTTGCCTCTTACTGATAAGCATTAGTTTTGGTGACTCTACTGGAGGACTCACTGCCAACTGCTGATGCCTTTCACTGCAGAAGAGTGATCAAAGATCCATCCCTTTCCAAGGCACGGCCTTTTCTTGTCAGGCACCATTTCTCTTATGCAAAATATCTAATAATTCTAGTGCATTGGAAAGTCAGGAATGCTCGACATGCACAGACTCAACATGAAATTCTTTCTTTAAGGGAAAACTTTTTAATGCCGTACCCTTTTTAAGCTATACTCTGTCTGCACTTTTTAAAGATAATATTGCCAAATGTATTTTTCTTTTGATTTTTTTTTTTTTTAAAATGGATTTTCAGGGCTTGAAATGTCGTCTTAACAGAAGTGCTTCTTGTTTCCTTTGAATGAGTGTGTCTCTTTCATGCCATTGTTTATACTACACAGGCCATTGTGCCTCTTAACTTCTTCACATTTTTTGTCATTATCTTGTTTGCCTACTAGTTCAGTAATGGGTACGGCCTGGCTCTTGGCCTAGCGATTGCCTTGTCTGTTGGCTTTGTAACAATACAGGTGTATCCCAGGATTGAAGCTAGTATCTATCCCCAGGAGTGCTTGTTCATTTGTGTGTCTTGCTATATAAAATCAATGCAAAATTACTAGAAATCATCTTCCCATAAGACAGTATTTTCAGATAAAATTAATGTATCGGGCCTAAACAAGCATTTTTGACATTAGACCTTCCAAGGTTAATTCTGAAAAGCCACTGCAAAACTAGTGACATGGATGAGATCCTCTCCTGCACATTCTTAAGCCCCCCTTTATATATTTTTTTACAACATGCATATGTAACTAGTAAGTTACGTGTTTAAAAAGTTCAGTGATACAGGTTACCAACACATGCAAACGATACACAGGGATGTTTACACCATAGTTCCCAGTGTTCTTCCTAATTGCCCCTCGTTTCCCTCTTCCTTGATAATCTAACTATTTTACCTTCCTTAATCTTTTCACATAACTGAACTGTTTCCAAAAGCTGGAGAGTTTGCAAGATCTGCAGCAGAAACAGGAGACAGCTTAGTGCAGCATCAGATGCTTACATTTTGTAAAACGTAGGGTGGATTTTTTTCCTTAAACTATCATCTGTCACTTGCACGTGCACACCACCCCACTAGTTAAGCTGGTGTCCTGACTGTGTTCCCCTTCAGCCTCATTTTGTGTGTAACAGTAGCCACGGTTTAGGGAGGTATGTAGGTAAGGTCCCATTTCATGCCTCTTGTTTCCAGTGTTGGAGCATGTGGATAGTACCCTTTTATAAGGATGAGTGTGTATTGATGAGGATGTGACAGCCAGCCTTTTCACTGCTGACAGTCTCTGGTGTGTGTTAATCGTAAGAGGCGCCGCTGCTGAGAGGTCTTGTCGTCTGTCTTTTCTCCTGTCCCTCAGATCATGTTTCCAATTTCTGGGGCAGCCACCAGAAGTGGTAATACTCAGTTTAATGGTTCATGAGCTACAGAGGCCAAGTTATAGCAGCAGGTGAGGGATTTTAAACAAAAACATTGGCAACTTAAAATTGGCACAAAAATTCTAATAACGTACTTTTTGTTTTGGCACTCGGTTAAGTGATAGAAGATTTGTGTGATTCTCCCACCCACCCATTTAGAAGTAGCAACAGCATTTTCTTTTGGCTATGTCTGTTATCTCTGTGTCGAGCTATTATTTTCAATTCCGTAGCTGAAACTGCATTGACTAAGGAAGCTTTTGTTTATGTGATAAGGAGACTATAAAACTTTAAATTATCAAACCTTTCCAAATTGTTAGCTCCACACGGAGGATTATTTTCTTGAGGCAGAGTATTTTAATGAGTTAAATAAAATGGTCCATTTTATCATATCCCCTTTTTTTTAACCTATCGCCCCATCTGTCACTGTAAATCCAAGCACTGCATGTAGTCAGGGCCATCTGGTATCGTTTTCTACTCCTCAGGGGACCGTGGTGCAAACAAATTCCTCTTACTCTCTCTGTGATAGCCATCTCTGCCTGTGTTTTCTACTGTGAGGTGGGTGGCAGCAGGTCTAGTAGGTACTGCTTTAACCAAGTGCCAGGCATGTCCCCCTTCCCTTCTGTAAATCCCTCTAGGAAATCTATAATCTTCTCATCAGCTTTTTTTTTTTCAGTTAATGATTTCTTAATTGGTGATAGGAATTGCACTAAAGCTGTTTCCGTTGATCCTGGTGTGTTCAGGTACATTCCCTACTGTTCAAATTCTTGTATAAAAAAAAGGGAACTGTTTCTTTTTCAGCACCTATGTCAGTGCGGCTTCTGCATCTGTCATCAACTTGAGTGAGGATGGCTGAGCTGTCACACCAAGATAGGAATTTTTTTATAGTTCTGGCATGTCAGATGGCTGGGTATTAAACACAGAAACCCACTGTTGACTTCAAAGAACCATTTCCAGGTGGATTGTCTGAAAGGCTAACGTTATCCAAGAGATCTAGAATAAGTACTGTGTTTATTGAGGAATGAGTTCAGAGCCTTCAAGGAGCTTTTGACAGTAGCAGATGCATCTGTGTCATGTCAGGTCTATGCAGAATGAGAGGTGCTGTGGAGTAAATGTTGCTGCTGCTCCTTTTCCTGTTCTGTGTTGGGACTTGGAAAGAAGAGGAGGGAAGTATATTTGTATTCTTTTGAGGGTGGAAGGAGGAGTAGTAGTGGTATGGTGGGAAGTTTATGACTAATTTTGGATTCTTTATGAGGAATTTCAGATTCCTGTTCACCTCAAACCTCTTTTAAAAATAAAATAAATCTTTTTTTTCTTACTGTCCTTTTATTACATCTCTTAGCAGCCTTGCATTTCCAGGGAAGAACATTGCGTGGTCATTGCTGTTTACCTGACTCCATGTATGGAACTGTAATTTTAATGTCTCTTTTTTTTTTTCCAAACCATTTGTACACAAAATCATTCCACGAATGGCTGCCTTATAATTTTTCCACTTTAATTGTGAATGGTTAAAATAATGTTGCTGTTTTCAATTTGTTTTATTATATTAAATTTTTACTAGGTGCAGTGCTTCGGAGTTGGCTGGTCATTTACTGCATGGAGTTTTGCGACAGCTCCAACAAAGAGAACTGACAGTCTTTAATGGGATGCAGGCAGTACAGACAGTACATTTAATTTTTTATAAGTGCATTTGCTGCTTTTCTTCGTGATGTCTGAGCGCCTCCTGGAAACCTGAAGTGTGAAACTGCATGTTGGGAGGCAGTCTAGCAGGTTGATTTGGACATGGGTATGAATGGGTTTAGAGGTATAAATACAGAAAGGATTTGACAGCTCCGAGTGGGGCATTCGACAACTTTGTCTCCCACAGAGTGTTTAGGAGTTGGCCTTGCCCTGAAGCTTTCCCCCCTGCACAAGGAAATCTCTGATGCTTACAAGGCAGAGACCTCTTTGGAGAACTATGGGGAGATGATTGGCTCAAGATTGCCCCAGGCCAGTGTTAAAGGGCTGGAGGACATGCTGGGGCTAAAGAAAATTGAGAGCACAGGATGGAGCAGAAGCAATTTTGTCAGCCCCAAACTCAAAAGGCAAATGCTAAGTCCCTCCATTCTTTTTGGAGACTTAGTGACAAAGTAGCTTTTCCTGTATATATGTGCCTCTGTGTGATTTGAATTAAAAATCAACTTTAAATATGCATGCAAAGATGTGAAGGAAAACCCTAGCCTGTTTTTTGTTCTTGTCTTATGGGGGAAAACGGGGGGAAATCTTTTTTGCCCCTGTTCTGTGGTTTGTTTTTTTTTTTCGTGGGTGTGGTTTTTTTCTCCCATCTTCTTGCTGTTTTCAGGCACGAGGTCACAGCTCAGCCTTCCTTGTGACTGCCCCATGATCCTACTGCTTACCTGTTCACAGCTCCTCAGTGTTGCTCTTGGTCTTCGCTGCTGACACAGTTTTTCTTGAAGGCAGCGTACGATGAAATGAAAGCTTGTGTTAAGCCATAGCTACCTGAGTTTTTTCTCTAATGCTGGTCGTGGTGGTCGTTGCAAGCAAGTGGATTGTGTTCTTGCTGTGAAGAAAAAATTGGTTTCTCGGGCTCCTGAATTTCTCTGGAACGGTTTTATTTGCCTCTGACATAATTTTGAACTGCAAAGAGTAGTTGAAAATCAAATTCAGTAGTGGTCTCTAAGAGGTGCTCAAGCAGGGGATATGAGGAGAGCTTTGAAAATGAATTCTGTTTTATTGTCTGAGCAAAAACTTGCAGGACAGTTGGGGTTTTTTTTCCCCCATAGGACATTTTCAGCCATATTTTTATGGTTTGCAGGTTTTATTAAAAGGTTCTAAAAAAAAAATCCAGTGAGTTGCACATTGTGTGCTGTGATTGTAGAAGGGGCAAACTTTTCATATAAAACACTGAACGACTTTTTTTTTTTTTAAAGATGCAACTTTAAAAAGAATGGCCACCGCTACACACCTCTGACTAAAAATGTTACTTTACCGAACTTGGTTGGGACTAGATTTAACACTTTAAAACACATGCAGGGTACAAATAAATGAATAAATTGCAGGAGTAAGTGCTGTGTAAAAACCAGAAGGGTGCTTGTCTCTTGCCAAAGCATAGGTAAGTTACGGTTTCTGTCCTGATACGTGTATGCTTTTAGGGGTTTGTAGAAGAAAGTTGTTATTACCACTGCAGGATCTGATGGCTACTGCCAGGATTTAGTGCAAGGATGAGAATCATAGTTGGGATTCTTGCAATAATGAAGGAATAACTAGGAAGCTGACTCCCTGTCACAAGGCAGTCCCTCAGGAAACACCTGCGTAGGCTTTTCAGATCTGTATGTAGATCTGTGGGTTTTGCAAGTATGTGGTCTGAAACTCTGTCACTTGACCTTATGGAATCATAGAATCATAAAGGTTGGAAAAGACCTCTGAGATCATCTAGTCCAACCGTCAGCTCATCTAGTCCAACTGTCATGTGATAAAGCTACCTGCTGCAGCAATTCAGGAAATGTCAATGGTTTAAAGCAATCTTGGAGAGTGAGGCAACCCCTTAAACAGCTTGTAGATAGGTAATTAAAGACTTGCCTTCACCTCCCTGATACGGGGATGGTACCTGGCAGTGCGCCAAGTTCTTTAGTGCGTGGTGGGAAGGCACTAACCGAATGCAGTCTAGAGCACTGATTGTGGAGTGGTCGAGGCTGGAAGGGGCCTCTGGAGGTCATCTGGTTCAACAACCCCCCTGCTCAAGCAGGGCCACCTAGAGCCAGTTGCCCAGGACTGTGCCCTGGATTGTGCCCAGATGATTTTTGAATATCTCCAAGGTGGGAGACTCCGCAGCCTCTCTGGGCAACCTGTGCCAGTGCTCAGTCACCCTGAAAGTGAAGAGCTTTTTCCCTTATGTTCAGAGGAAACCTCCCGCGTTTCAGTGTGTGCCCATTGCCTTTGGTCCGGTCAGTGAGCACTGTTGAAAAGAGCCTGGCTCCGTCGTCTTTGCACCCTCCCTTCAGATATTTATATACATGGGGATCCCTCCTATAGCTGCCAAACTGACACAGTTTATAGCTATTCTTGCTCTCCATACTCCCCAGCTGCCCTGTAAGCAGGATTGAATTTTAGACATACATTTTCAGAAAAGAGAAAGGGGAATGATCCTGTTACAGGATGGATGATGTATGCATCCCCAAAATCTTCATACATCCATGTAGGAGATACCCTTGGTGGAGATGATTTATAAGCAATTCATTTAAAAAGGATTTATCTTTTTTTTTCTGTGATTGCTATCTACACACTTACCTAGGATTCTGTCACTTTAACAGTGTTTTAGCTATTTCACTCGAGCAACAAGAAATCTTCTCAGCTAATTGTTTAATTTTGATTGTTCTGGTAGCTCATAGGACTTGTGTGGTTAGGAAAAAGTGTAATCTCTTTACGCTGGCTTAATCACAAGAGAATATGATTAATGTAAGGTCAGCAGGAGAACTGACACAAAAGACAGTGTTGCTATTGGAGCTAGTACAGGCAGATGCAAGGCAGTAAGGATGGGAAGCCAGTACTTTGCCAGGTAGGCTCTTGGTTTTTCAGCAAGTAAAATTCAGTTTTAATGGTGAAGCATTATGCAGTATATTAGCGTTCTTTTAGTGTGTTTAATAAAAATTTCAGCTTGGTAACTGGAGACTTAACCACTGCATTCTGCTGTAAATCCTTTTGGAGATGTGAGGAAGTGCTTTGGGTGCATTTCTGTTACAAGAGCTACCACTAAAAACTTAAAATATCAAGGAGCTGTGGTGTTGCAGGCTTCCTGATGATGGCTGTAGAGCGTTCCTTCATTTGTTAAAGATGCTGATGAAAATTTTTTTCTTTATCAGAGGCTCATTAGGGATGAGCACAGCAGCAAGAAGATGATGAGCTGTCATCTCTTATTCCAGCTTACAAATTAAGCCGTTCTTCTACTGATATATGCAAGCCTTAACCAAAGATCCCTGCAGACGGAATTGCACAACATTCCACCCTCCTTATCACAGCACTTCTCCCTCTTGTCTGAGATGTCTGGAGATTAACAAACCCTTATGGTGGATGGGGGGGGGGGTTAAGAAAAATGCTTCATTCAGACAACTTGCAGAGCTAATTAAAAGTAAGCTGTATTGTGATGACTGACACCAAACCCATGTAGTATTTAGAAAATCTAAAAGGCAAGGTGAAATTATTAGAAAGGGGGAAAAAATGCTTGCTCTGTGTCTGTATGCTCATCCAGAGTCTGAAGTGGTAATTACTTTATGATACATGATCACAGTTATGCTGGAGTCTGTGGAAGTTAATGGGCTTCTGCTGTCTGAAGAAACACTTTAAATGAGATACTCGTTGTTGCACTGGGCCAAAGAGGACTGCTAAAACCCCTGCTTACAAGCCTTAGTACTAATCTGAATGACTCTTGCTGTAACACCTCTTAGTCAAGCTCTCCTTGCTTGCCTCCAGAGGGTGAAGCTATAAGTAGAATGAGTTGCATTTTAGGACTGAAACAGATTTCTCATGTTCTGCTTTCTCTTTTTGACAGAGAAACTGAGGGACAGCTGATCTTGTACAAAACTTTGTACTCCTGGTATCTGCTCTGTGCAGGTACTATGTGTAGCATGCTTTGGTGCATGTGGAGGGTTAAGCCATGGGTCTGTCTGGGAGTTTTTCCATGCTTATCCTTGCAGCCTGCACTTCAGCAGTATGAAAGAGGTCGCATCTACAAAAGCTGTGTGGCAGCATGGCTCGCAGGAGGGTAAATGGTGATGGGTGAGGAGATGGCCCTCTTAGACTGCTGTATTTTGTGGAGAGCAATGTTTTCGGTGTCCTTCCTTGCCAGGCAGTTTATCTTTCATCTAGCTGATGGCTCTTGACATACAGGGTTTGCCATAGAGCTGTCTTGGTCTCCTGTTGTGATAGATGGCACCAGTAGGTCTTCGTGCCTCTGTATTTAGATAACCGCTTGAGAATGTGGATAGGAAGGAGGCAAGAAGCATGTCTTGTTCCTGTCCTGCACACACGCGCAGCATGAGCCCTGACCTTGCAGTGACTGACTCTGAGCAGGACCAGGAAAGAGAGAGCAACTTGGAGTGGAGGCTGCTGCAGATGAGAACTGAGGGGTATAACAGAATGTATAGGTGAAGGGTGTGAAGAACATTGATGTTGTGGTCCCTGCAGTTTCCGCTCCTGAATAAAGTCCTAATTGTAGTATCCTTAGCTTTTTACGGCCTTGCCTTCAATGGTCATAATAATGGTAGGGGTAAAGTGAACATTGAATGTGTATGCAAGAGTAGTTATGGTCTCTGTGTGCATGTGCTGGGCATTTTATGGACATTAGTTTAAATAAAAACATAATTTAGCCAATCCTGTTTTCTAGATATGTATTTATTTTTAAAAGTTAAGCCTATGACTTCTTCCCCTCTTTTGACCAGAGGGAACGAAGTGGGTAGAAATTCCTGGACTGCAGTCAACATCTAAACTTTTGCAGTTGAGAAACACCTCATAGAAAGTAGTCCTGCACCTAACCCTGTTGTAGAAACTTGGAGAGTTCAGATCTACTGACTGGTGTTGAAACAGCTAAGGAGCGTGCTCCTCCAGAGTGGGCAGCCATCAGCCCTGGATCTCATTTACTGTCCTACTTCTTGCTGGGCTGTTTTGTTAGATCTTAAAAGTGTTGATGGTGCTCCAGTTGTTTGCAGTTGCTTGCCTGTGTTACTATGTAGAGGTATTACGTCTTCCCCCTCCATTATTTTTCCAAGGAAACTCTAAGAAATCCTTTTTTTGCAGCATTTTTTTGGCTGGCCGTTGTGTCTAAATTACTGTGTGGGTATCCAAACTACTGTGCGGGTATATGTATTCTTGTGATGTTCTGGATTTAGTGCCGGTGTCATAGGTGAGGAACTGTGGCTGAGGGAAATCAAGTTACGTGCTCAAGCCAGGTAGGGACATTGCCAGGGCTGGACACGAAGCCCTGGTGTACTGACCCCTGCTCTGGTGCCCTTGTTACAAAGGCAACACACTTTCTGTGCTCAAAAGCAGGACTGAGTAAGCAATTGCACCTTTGAAACTCTGTGCTGGCCCCCAGAGTAACTGTTCTAACCCTTGCCTCTGATCCGTTTGCTAAATCTTTGAGTGTCCTAGCCCCATAGGATGCAAAGGGCAGGAAAGTCTTTTAAAATTGCTAATTAAAATTGCCTTTATGTAGCCTGTGCTACTCGCGTGGCATGTACATGTGTGTCATCGGTAGTCCTCGACTTGACTTGGATGGTTTCTGAGCAGAAGGCTTCCTGCAGAGCTCACTAAGCTGCATCATCTGGTCAAACTATGCTCTGGCTACCTCTCTACTGTGGCTACTGTCATGTTTGGGATTGGGTTGAATAATACTGATTGCAAGCAGGGAAGACATGGATAAAGCAAAATGCTCTAGGAAAGGTAAATAGACATGCAGTGGCGTGCATGCTAAGCCGCAAGCTTTCCAGCTCTGAACGCTGTTATAAACCTTCTTGGGGAAAGGTTGGTTCTTGCCTCTCCGTGTGCATGGAGGTTCAGCCGCCCCCTGCGAGAAGGCATGCTCCCGTTCCCGCTGCACCCTCCCACAGCCTCAGAAATGGGACTAGGATTTGGCTGGCTGGGGCTGCCCGAGCAGTGCGGCTGGGTAGGCAGCGGTCACGGCCGACGGGCAGCACTGCCTGTGCCCAGGGAGGAAGGGAAGGGAGCGTGTGCTGGTGGGTTCATAATCTACATAAAGAAAGCAAGCAAAGCTGTATTTATTTACTGCTGTCGAAAAAGCTGCTGGTTGGAAGCAGCCTGTTTAACTGTTCCAGTACTAAGCGTTGTCTGTTTATGTAAGCTATCTATCCGCTTCGTGTTATTTAGGCTTGATGGGGGGGGGGAAACTGTGTATTGCAGGAAGCCTACAGGCTATTTTTTGGAGGGAGCTTTTTCAAATGTAGCTGACCACTCTGATGTATTCTAAAGTCCCTAAAAAAAAAAAAAAATCCTGTTTAGCAGAAACCTCTTTTTTTTTTAAAAAGCACCAGAGTGAATGAGTCTTCTTCCAGAAGAAGGGCTATCGGCCTGGCTGCTTGCTATCAAATCCCTTTGCTTCAGTAAACTGGCATCTTATTTTCTGTCTTCCTGTAAGTCTCCTGATGTGGCGCTGTATCCACAGCTAATAGTTTGATTAATATGATTCATGGGCCATTCAACATGGATCTGGGTGGGTTTGAAGGGCTTGGACTGATGGAGGGCTTTGTGTGGAACATGTCAATGAGACCATGTGATTCTCACCAAGGGACAATGTCAGATGGGGTTATACATCTACAAGGATGATGTCAGATAGGGTTATGTATCTACAAGGGCTTTTCACTTTAATGCCCGTTTGCTGAATAACTCTTTGAACTCTGCAGGACAGCTCTGACTTCCCATGTGACTCTAAAAATTTAATCATGTGCCAAAGAAACATAATTTGTCAATGTCTTGCACTAAAGAGATGGATTAGATGGTGGTTGCTTTTGTTCTATTTAAAATAGCTTCTGCACAGGACTGTACATCGGGGAAGCTGGAGCATCATTTTGATAGGCACATGTGACATTTTGTCTTTGCAAGAATGATATATCGTAAATTAAGCTTGAGGTGGACTTTTTTTATTTCTCCACGTTGTTCTAGGTACCTGCTAATACCTCCCATAGTTGCTAAGGGTTGAAAACAGCTATCAGAATCTGCAAGAGGTAAGGGAATCCATACTGGAAGGCAAAATCTGAATCTTTCCAACTCTGCAGCAGCTCTGATCCAAATCTCAGTTTCCTGGCCCCAGCCCAAGGATTAGTTTGTTCTTTCCTGTATAAAGTACTATTGTAAGGCTGCCCAGAACATAAAGGTATAACTTTTCCTTTAAAAAAAAAATTAAAATACAAGTCTCCTCACCAGCTGCAGTTAGCTACTATCTGTATTGTTAAACTGAAGGGGAGCATCTTCCAGCTGGAGGGTGGCCTGTGATGATGGAGTGTTACTTCTGTGCTAGCTTGCTGTGCTGTCTGCTTCAAAGGGGTTTTTTGAGCAAAATTTTATTGGCTTGATGTGTAGGAAAAAAAGGGATAATATCAGCAAATTAATTACTCTATCAGGACAACCTGTCTCTCTGCAGGAAGGTTTTCTGAGTAAAGCTCCAGTGCTTTCTCTCCAGGATGTACACCTGTGTTAGCCCATGAGTTTCATGAGAATGAAACATCCATCTAAAAATCTTTAAATTACTATTCTGGAACAAAAATGTTTCAGAGAAAGAGGGTGAGCCTAATCTGTATCCCTGGAAGGTACGGATACCTCAGGTTACTGTGCATGTAAGGGATCCAATCAAATAATGGCTTTTTTGCCTCTGCTGCTCTTGTTGCGAGGCATTTCCACAGCTTGCTTGCTGTGACACTTCCACACCTTCTCATTTATTCATGGCCAATTTAGGCCTGTTTGGGACCTTGACAGGCTTGAGAGGTGGGCCCATGTGAACCTCATGAAGTTCAACAAGGCCAAGTTCAAGGTCCTGCACATGGGTTGGGGCAATCCCAAGCACAAATACAGGCTGGGCAGAGAATGGATTGAGAGCAGCCCTGAGGAGAAGGATTTGGGGGTGTTGGTTGATGAGTAGCTCAACATGATGCTTCTGGCAATGTGTACGTGCAGCCCAGAAAGCAAACTGTATCCTGGGCTGCATCAAAAGAAGTGTGGCCAGCAGGTTGAGGGAGGTGATTCTCCCCCTCTACTCCATTCTTGGGAGACCCCACCTGGAGTACTGCATTCAGCTCTGGGACCCCCAACGTAAGAAGGACATGGACCTGTTGGGGCAAGTCCAGAGGAGGGCCACGAGGATGATCAGGGGGCTGCAGCACCTCTCCTATGACAACAGGCTGAGAGCGCTGGGGTTGTTCAGCCTGGAGAAGAGAAGGCTCTGGGGACACCTTATAGCAGCCTTCCAGTACCTGAAGGGGGCCTACAAGAAAGCTGGAGAAGGACTTTTTACAAGGGCATGTAGTGATAGGACAAGGGGTAATGGCTTTAAACTGAAAGAGGGTAGATTTATGTTTGATACAAGGAAGAAATTCTTCACTATGAGGGTGGTGAGGCACTGGAATACGTTGCCCAGAGAAGTTGTGGATGCCCCCACCCTGGAAGTGTTCAAGGCCAGGTTGGATGGGGCTTTGAGCAACCTGGTCTAGTGGAAGGTGTCCTTACCCCTGGCAGGGGGGTTGAACTAGGTGATCTTTAAGGTCCTTTCTAACCCAAACCACTCTTTGATTTGTTATTGCAAGCTTCAACCTTTACCAATACATTAAGGGGGGAGAGAATGCTTGAAACTAGACAGCAGTCAAATTTTAGCCTTTGTTCACATTAAACAAGTGAAGTCCTTTTAGTATTCTGTCATACTATGGGTTAACTAGACCTGTGATCATCCCTCAAGTACTTTTCTGCATCTCTTCAGGGCTGGGGAATCTGTTTGGCCAGAACTGTGTAGAAGGCATCTTGTGTGGGTCTGGTACAAGGGCTTATGTCTGCCTTCACCTGTATCGCAGACCACAACTGCATTTTTCTTTTTGTGCTGGAGTCACACAATTGTCCTGCTACGGTCTCGTATACTTGGGTCTCCTCCCTCTGCCCTTATTAAATTATGAACTCCCAGATTAAATACAAATGGATTATCTCTGTATAAATGTCTATGTGCTTTTGGGCCATTAGGTTTCACCAAGGTCTTACAGCAAAACCGAGTCTGCTTGTGCTTCCCCAAGGATTTCTGTTCCCTGGAATATGGAGAGGGCACTTCTGCAAGATCCACCTCTACCTATTCACCCTGTGGTGGGCCCTTTTCTCTTGGCTGGGTTTTATGACGCCGTTCTTTTGATCTCGAACTTCCTCGCCAGTTGAAGTAAGTTTTGCATCTGACAGAAGTAATGTTGAAGAACCTCTAAGCTGGTCCTTACGCTGTTAACTTCTGTTTGTGAGAGGCAAGTTGCTTAGACCTGTGGTGTTGCTCTTCTGCTCTTTCCTTCAGACAGGACCCCGATTCATTTAGATTAGTACACACATAAAGGAAATGTTAACTAACCACTGTTATTATAAATTACTTCGTCCAGACACCAGCAATTACAGAACTGGCCCTACTGCTGTTTACTGCCCTAGTATTGCTGGCTCCTGCCTGTGTTTAACTCTTGGTGACTTTACAAAAGCAAGTTGCTTTTTCCCTCTCCTGGAGCTGCCCACTCTAAAGAATTTGCTGTGGCTACGCAGTCCCTTGCTTGTCCTAGTTTCCAGAGGAGACAATATCTGCCTTTTTGATGTTTGACGCTAGAGACCTCTTTTCTCTCTTGGTCTTTTTGAAATAAAATTAAGTAAAGAAGCAAAGGATGAAAACCTGCTTTTCCTCACTGCAGGTCACTGCTATCACACCTTTGCATCGCTGGTGCAGTACAATGGCAGGGGCACTGGATCGTCCTTACACAGGACCTCTGTGGCTTTTCACTGGGCATTTATAAATTAAGGTGGGTTTTTGGGCCCCAGAATTCTTTTTACGCTTTGTGCAGCATAATTCCAGGGAAACTTTCCCTCTCATGAAACCCTGGTTATGAGTAGTATTTTCTTTTCAGTGCAGTGTGTGGAACGGTCTCTACAGTATTAATACTTCTCTTCTGCAATGCAGGGTTGTATTGAAGAGTTGGGGCTCAGGTGAGAAGGAGGAATCTCTGCCGCTCTCCCCTGTTCCCCACCCTCTCCCTTAATGTCACTCTGAGATGGGATTTACTGCTGCTTGGGACATGTCCTGTCTGGAACCAGAAGGCCAGTCAAAACCAGGGTGAGAGCAAGTAACAAAGCATTGGGTTTACTGACTCCATCATTTAGTGATCAATAGTGACTTTTGGCGGGGACCCGCATCTATAATTTCCCTAGTACCAAGGGCAGCCTGTGAGCTTGAGGCAGACAGTCTGCGTTTCCTCTATTTAAGATGCTTTGCAAGTGCCTGTGACCACGTAAAGCTAAGTGGGCCTGTGTCCAGTGCTGTGATCTAAGCTACGGCACATCCCATGTTTCTAATTTCCGGGAATAAGAAAGGACTGTGTGTCTGCAGTGTCACTTCTGAATAAGTGCATTGGGAAGGGATGACATTTGGAAATCATAGCATCAGCATTGATACACATAGGATGGCATAGGTCAAAACAGGAGCGGATGCCTCGTAGCATGTATGTGGCTGTATTAATTATACAATAACTCCAAACTCCAAAACCCCAAAACTCCAGATGCTTTACCAGGCGCAATGCAGGCAATTCTTCCCCAAATCCTAATCCTGGAGGGAAGGCAGGATGCAGGAAGGAACAATATGATGCTAATGTGCTTTTCCGTGGCCATTACAAAAGACAGGGGATCTTTGGGGGGACTGTTTGTATCTGTGCAGGGAGGGAGGGTTTCAAGAGAGGAACAAGGATTTAGGGAATCGGAATAAAAAGCTTGTTGCAGGAGTACTAAGCAGGAGATTAATGGAGATTCACCTGAGCTGGGTGACATATTCCTATGCCTCTGTGCTGTGGCTAAGAAAGAGCTGGTCCCTAAGAGGGAAGGCAAAGGCTGTGCTTGCCACATCAAGATGCAGCAAGGCATGGAGGCAGGTGGAATTCTGATCCTCTAACTTTGATCAGCAGTGGCCCTTTAAGGCTGAGCAAAGTGTGCAGCATGGACACTGCCCAGTCCAAACCCGGCAGCCACGTGAACTGTACCCGGGTGGGCAGTGCCAGGCTGGCACGGCAAAAGCCTTCCAGTGGCAGAGGGAATCTGATTGAACTTGCTGGCTCCCACCCACTCTGCTCCCCTTTTCCTCGGGACAAATGAGAAGAACCTGTCTCCAAGCACAAGATTTTGCGGGTACGTGTCAGGGTAAGAGATGCCTGACAGTGAAACGCCCATCTTGCCCTGATTTCTGCCTGGGTGAAATAACCTTCCAAGCTGGCTCTGGTGCAGAGGTATTTTGGCTTATGTTATTGCTGGGAGCTTTCTCTCTGATGAGCTCTTTCTGCTTCTCTGTGTTCCTGATCTCTGGCTCTTTTCACTCTTTTTTTTCCTTGGGCTGGGATGTGTGCTGTCTGTAATGCATCAGGAAGTAATACGCAATGAGGAAACACTCATCATCCATGCATCAGGGAGAGAATTATTGACTGAGTGCTGAGCAGTCAAGTTATTGATTCAAACCATAGCCCAGTCTCTCCGTCTGCCGCTTGCAGTGGCTGGTTACATCCGTCTGGTTCATTGCATTTAATCGGATTCCCTCAGCTGCCGCGCAGAGGGTAAGAGTTAGAACCATCTATAATGTTCGCTTCAAAATCCAGTTCTGTATCCCCTTCTCCATCCATGGAGCAGGCAGATTCAGACGCTCTGGACATCAGCACCAAAGTGCAGCTGTACGGCGTGCTCTGGAAGAGACCCTTCGGGAGGCAGTCAGCCAAATGGTCCAGGAGGTAAGCCACGGTCACTGAGGGATGCTCAAGTGAAATAAGAAGCCTAAGGGTGCTGGGGTAAGTTACAGCCTGAGTGCTTGGCTCTTCAAGTGCAGCTAGCCAGGCAAAGATGAGGGGTGAAACTAATTATCCTATGATCATCTCATGAAAGAGGAAGAGTCAGCTCATGTACTTTGCCCCCAAACTCCTTGACTTTGTTCATTAGCGCTTGTTAAAGCTCTTTGAGTCCTTTGGCTGTGAGATGGCTGGGCTGAACTGACTGTGCATGTGGGACCGGGTGTGTGTGGTCTGCAGGGGTTTGAGGACCAGCACCAGTACTGCTGTGCTGCGTGACAGTGATGGCATGCTTGGAACAGCAAATGCAGACTCTCTTCCCTAGGGAGAAGGTCGCTCTGAATTCTCTCCCATCTGGTGCTAGGGAGCTGTAAGCTGCTGTGTGTTGTGTATCAGCAGCCAGGATGTGTGGAGCTGGAAAGCATTTGCTATAACCTTTTACCAAGGACAGAAGTACATTCTGTAATAGTGAAATGATGGGTCAGTTTGAGGTTTAAAGTTGGTGTAGTTTCTTCATGCGAACCACTGAATCTCACAGGAGAGTTTTCCGCTGGCTGTCAAATGATGAGACGCGACTGTATGGATGGGCACTCACACAGAAACATGGCACAGCTCTTTCTCATTGCTCACTGGGGGCGGGTACATGATCCAATGGATTAAGCCTTCCAGCATTCCTGGATGACAGATTAATGTCATTGCTGATAGATGTCCTTGGCAAATGATTCCGTTAGAAGACTAGCAGCCAGGAAACTTGCATTTTCACCCTATCACTGCCAGAGATATGTTTTGTGACCCAGGATTTGCTGTTGTGATCTATGAAAGAAAGGTAGTAGTACTTACCTGCCTTTAGTAGTTTGATACCTGCAGATGAAGAAGTCTGCCAGAAAAGCAAAGCAATGTTGTTTTTTCCCCCCTCACGCCCTTTCCACTGGGGAAAGGCACAAATGAGTCACTAATGTAAGGCAGCGCAGGAAGCCTGAGCTGCCTCTGGAACGGAAAGGCAGTTTTGTAGCCTTTGTAGCATAGTGTGTCTCACGGCTTTTTGAACGAGTAAATTAACCTGCACATGAGCAATGTCTGTCGGCTACCTCTGGTACTTAGCTTCTGTGGGTACCTTTTTGCTGGAGTCTGTAGTGTAGACACAACACATCAGATCCACTTCTAAACCCAGCTTTCTCAGTATTTATCTGTGTAGTAACGACAGTGCTGTCCAGTCTAAACCTGTGAAGATTGCATGGCCTGAAAAATAGTTAAATATTGTTTGGGAAGCAGTTTTGTGTTTGTAGCCGTCTTTGACGGGCGTACAGGTTTTATTCTGTACTCTTCTCTCCCCCGCCCCGAAACCGATGGCCTTTCTTCACCCAGAAGAGAATTTGTGCTGATGCTCTCCACCCAGCTCCCAAACATTGATATTTAAATGAATTATGTCTGGAAACTGATGTGACTGTGTTACAGAAAAGAAGTGGACAGAATAACGGAGGGGAAGGTAATTTGCCATGGAAGAGATACTCTTAAAAGGCTTTCTTCTTCCTAATCAAAATTTCTTGCATGCAAATGGTCCATCTCTGTTCTCTCTGTCATTATTTATTTAGTGCTGTTCTATTCCTAGAAGTCACCCCCATCTTCAGCAAGTGGTAAATATTTTAGCGGTAGCAGGTGGGAAGAGATGGGGAGGAGACCCTGGGGCAGGGATGATGGGGAATGTTAGCTGCAAGCACGGCAGCTGAGGTCCTGGGGGACCAGAGACAGGTCAGTGGGAGATGAACACAGAGAATCTGTAGGGTTTGGAAGGAAGGGGGTTCCGGAGTAAAAAGACTGGAGTAGGAGGAATGATAAGATTTTTTTAATCACAAGAGAGATTTGCTTTAAAGTAAAAAATCTTGCATGTTATTATAAGTCAGTCATTATGGGGGGGGATAGGTAACAATTAATCTATTTCCCCTACCAACCCCCCAGGCCCAGCAAGACACAGCCGGTCAAGTGCATTATTTTACAAAAAGGAGAAGAGATGTTTCCCACTCTAGTTAAATTAAGAGAAAAAAAATTGACTCTTGCTAGATACAGTTGAGGACCTGATTGCTGAGCAATGTAGATTTTGTCCTAAAATCTTGGATTACTACTTTTATCTATTTGCTGTTTACAGGTAGTACCTTTGCTGTGAAGTAATTTTGCAATGGACAATAGTACTACTCCCTGTCCCAAGATAAACCAGCGTGTTACGGGAGGATTGATCACATCAGGCCATCAGCCATGCAGATGGGTCTGTGCGGCTGTTAAGAGGTGCATGATACTTACTGGCTTGATGCCATTCATTTGGCTGTGACAAGAGTGCTGCTGGAGACACTGAGAAGAAAAGAAAGTGTTTAAGGGAAGGATGGAGGCTGACTGGATAATGGATCAAGAAAAAAGTCCAGGCGTGGTGCCCAGTGCTTTGGCGATTGCAATCCCAGGTTTGGGGATTTCGCAGCAGCAGAGGTTATGCAGGGAGCAGGGAGGGATAGCAGGGCTTTGTTTTAGTCAGGGCTGGCATCTGATGGCACCTGTGAGGGCAGCAAGACTTGACACGAAGAAGTTGTCTGGAGCACTTTCAGTCCTTTCCCTTGCCCGCACAATGGTCTGTCCTGCAGCCTAAGCATTTGTGTGCTGCCTCAGGTACTGACCGAGGGTGGGTTGGGTGCTTCTGGCACTGGACTGTGGCTGTGTTTATCTGCCATGGCTGATGTCCGAGCACGCTGCCTTTCCGAGCTTTATTCTGAAATGCCATTAGCAGCATCCTAGCTCCTATCTCTCCAAGAGAAGAAGTTCTATTCCTACTGTGAATTTTCTTTCATTGTAAAGTAATATCCTTCCAAGAGAGATGCAACCATCTTCTGAGTTTACTGGTGCTTTTGACCAGCCTAAGCTTGTGTCACTGCTGGAGTGGCTTTGGAACGTCATGTGCTCAGCTCTTGATTTATGGTCCTTCCCTTCCCATCAAACTGCACCCCGTTCTTCCTTCCGATTAACAACAAGCAGTTTAGTCCCTTCCCTACTACAGAAGTTGTACTGGTAACAGCATCGGCCCGGCATGGAGTCTGGAGTGAAATGCACAAGGTACGTACCTGCCCTGGATGTGGCATGAACAGGGCACTGTAGCTTTGCAGGTAGGAAGTGATATGTCCTTCTCTACTGTGAAAAATCCCAGGCACATATAGAAATGTTAGGCTCTAAGCTGACTGTCACCATTCAGGTGCGAGACTTTGGGGCTAATGGGGACAGTTCCAGGAGAGCATCTGCTCAGTCGTCAACTACAGTCAGAAAAGCAAGGTGGAACATGAGGAATTGGAAGGAGCAGAGAACAAAACACAAAATATGCTTATACCTCTGAGTAAATCCATCAGAGATGCCAGGTTGCTGCTGGAAGGAGTGAAACAGCACAGTTAAGAGAGAAATTTTATCTTCTCTTGGACCAGTCCTGGCTGTGGCACTGCAAGCATGCATGTAACCTTGTTTTCCAGCAGAGTGGCTACCAACAGGCTGTGGTCACAGGACAGATGGAAAGGATAATTGTTTAGGATGGTTTTCTGCTCTAAAAAATCCTATAAAGCACGGAGCTGCAGAGCAGTGTGTGTGTGCGTGCAGCACAGGGGCAGGAGGAGCTGCCAAGGCAGCGGGGACCATGTGCTTCCCTCTTGTCCTTGAAACTTCCCACCTGGCTGGTTGCTGCCAGGAAGCATCCACCTCTTCCTACTCCCTGCCCAGCTGGGCGCTGCTCCAGCTGCCAGGCGCCAGGGCAGGAGGCAGGCAGAAAAGCCTGGAGCTGTCAGGAGAGGAAAAGTGAGGGACAGGTACCGCTGCCTCTGAGCTGACATGCTGATAAAGATCACTTGCCCGTTGTTTTCCTGAGCTGTCCCCAGGGAGAGAGAACTGTGCTGACCTAGTAACTGGGATTCGCTGCCTGTGCTCCTGGACTGGTGCCCAGAAAACCACCATTGGAAGGAAGGACCAGTGAGACTGCTACAGTTTTATAATGCAAATACTTAATATGGCCATTGTCACTTCAAAAACTTTTACAAAGATTAGCTAATTAATCTCATCGGCCCTCTGTGACACAAACAAAGCACTTTATCCCCAGAGATCAGGTATTTCTACTTGTCCGGTATAGAGCTGTTGTGTCTAATCCTGGCAGATCATGTCTCTGGCTTTACATCCAAGTCATTCGGATTGTTACCGGTCCTCTGCTATTCCAGTTTAATTACACTGCAGTTTCAGTGGTTTTATAGCGCAGGATCTAGGGACAGGGGATGGGTGACCCAAAGGAGTTGACCATGTGTGAATGGCTCTTGTATTACTTGTGCTGCCTGTGGAGTGTGCATCATTGTACCAGGTCTTCTCACCTTTGCTGCTGCTCTCCAGGCTTTTTGAATGCTGCTCTGTCTTTAAATCTCTTCTTTTTGGGTTTCTTGTTTGTACTCAAAATCTTCCCCTGTCTTTCCAGCACTCCCTTCTCTTCTGCTGGCACATCTGTGCCTAATTCAGATATGTGTTCAGTGTCTCCAGCTGCCCAGTCCCAACTGGGTGTTTCTCCCTGTTCTCCCTTGGCCATCTTTTCCCTTTCTGCTCTTACTCACCTGGCTGCTGCTTCAGTCTTCAACTTGCTCTTGAGTCTTGTAACTCTTTCTCCTCTACTCCTTCACTTCATCCCTCTTTCCACCACACTGCATCAATTATCCTTGCATTGTTGTATCGAGACTTTGTCCTGAAAGTCTAAGTGGTGATCTTTGTTGCTTAGGTGTTGCCTTCCAGGTAAAGATAGATGAGGGAATAAATACATTATGTCCATCAGCTAACCAGATTTTCAATGTTTTTTCCTTCATTATTTGTTGTGGAGTTTTGTTATTATTTTTAAAACTCTTATTTTGTACATTTCCATTCCAAATCCCCACAGATTCTCTCCACATCTTTGAGGTCAGGGATCTAAAAATTCATTAATCTGCCAGAGGCACATCAATTCTCAAAGATCTGTGCTACACTTTGTTCTTGTTTTGTTTTGGCTTTGGTTTCCACTGGAGCATAATCTATAATATGGGGATTATCAGGAGCACTGAGCAGACAAAAAGTATGTAATAAACTAAAGCCTGGCTTTAATTGGGGGTTAACATTTAGTTTAAAAATCACACGTAGTTAAAGATCAGTATCTTTATCTGTCTTGCAAATGTTTTTCAAGGTTGTTCAGACTGAAAAGACTGAAAGCGATGAATAGACTTTCTCCATGTCATGTGGCGTGCTGTTTTTTATTCCTTAGTTTCATATTTGTGCCCACAGTATCTGGTTCACTCTGGCTCGCTGGACCAAGCACAGGCCATTGGCCAGGCAGGATTGTTCTTTAAAGATGTTATTTCTGTATTTATTCTGCAGATGAGGTAATGTGTCCCTCTAAAAAGTCAAGTCCTCATTGAACTAAGCATTAGAGACATAAAGTGAAGATGCAGCTACTCCTAAGAAAACTTTCTTAGAGAGTTAATGACAAGAGATGGGAGGAAAAATGAAACAGGAAGGTACAAGGCTGCTGCTCACAGAAGTGATGTAGACAGAAGGAACCAGAAACAAGCCCTGTCTGCTCTGTGGAGGTCTCTCTGGTATCTGCCTTGGCCAGGGTCAGCTTTGAGTCTGCTGCAGGAGTCGTGGCTGCTTTTGCCATTGATGCAAATATATTTTAAAATACCAATCTTTGTTTCACACAGAGGTGAAACCTTGATGAATCCACTCTATCAGTAATGTGTCCTACAGAGATGTGCCTACTGGATCTGCTAAATGGGCTGGTGTCTCAAAGTTCTGTGAGCAGTTCGGCCCCCCACCTTCCCTAGGATGCTCCTTCCCAACCCTGCCTACTGTCATGAGGAAACTGTTCTGGTCTCTGATCTGTGATGCTGACAAGAGATTTACAATGGAGGTTCTCATCACAGGGAAAGCAAGTTGTGCCCCATGGACAGTCCATCTCCCTGTCCATCTTAGGCACCTCTTACAATCATGCAGAGAGAGTATGGACAGCCACCACAGGTGGGGTGATGCATTGCTTTCCCAGCTGAGGGGAAATTAGGTGCAGCTCCTCTGGGAGGTGTGCTGGGACATGAGCTCAGGATGGAAGGGAGATGGTCCTCTGGGTGCAAGGTGAATAGTAATTGCTCCTACTCGGATAATTTGCTGGGCAGGCTGCACTGTGAATGAGCACCTTTTCGGTCCTCCACCAACTAAATGAGCTCAGTGCAGAAGAGTAATTTTTGCACTGAGTCATGCCATTCTGCTTAGAGAGATTTTGGCAGGCTGTGGTCAGGAACAAGAGGTGAGGTTAGGCAGTCAACCATGATGTTCCCAGAGTACCAAATGAGGAGACAGTGTTCTGCTGAGGAAGCAAGCTGGCGGCTTCTCCCCACCTCTGATGTCAACATGAACAGGTATAGATGAGTGGGCAAGGAGAAGAAAAAACTTGGGGCACAATAATTGCTGCTGGTGTTTGTAGGTTCTGAAGATTTATGGATGTAAATATACACATGTTCAATGACTGCCACTCTTAAACATTTTGGAGCAGGTGCACAGTAGGTCCAGAGCTCGAGCTTGCTGCAGGCATTCAGAAGTTTAGCTTTGTCCTGTGTTTTTCAGTCCCTCTGTGAGCCCATGGCTCATGTTTCCATGGTATGTGGCAATTTCATCTACGTTGCCATTCTGCCATGGCAGAACATCAAGAGATAGGAGCTGGTGGAAGTGCTAAAGTTTTCCCCCAACCGTAATAATGATAATCATTAATAGTAATATATTATCTGATAATGATAATTCTCTGCCAGCTTCAACTTCTTTCTTTAGCTTTGGGAACTAAACTGGTACCAAATTGCTGTGCTCGTCCACTGGAGGCAGCGCTTGGCTCCATCTGATGGGCCCTCTGCTTTAGGAGAGGACTGGGGTGGGATGGGCACCTGGTGGTATTAGAACTGTTTTTGTGGATCAGACCTCTTGTCCTGTAGCCTATCTCTAATACTGGCTTCAGAAGAAGGTGCAGGAATTCCCAGGCTGCACAACTGGAAAGCGCTGCCCAGAGAAGTCTCTTCCTGATCCCTCTCAGTGAAGGCTTTCTGCCCAGAAGCAGGAGCTTTTTCTGGGGATGTTCTCGTTATTCACAGAAATGCCTTATACTTTCCAGATTCCTCATGAGCTCTTGTCCTTGGGACCGCATGAAAGTGATTTACACAGCAGTGTTTCCTGCAGTGTAAAAAGGCATTCTTTATTAATTTTGAGCTTATTGCCTTTCATTTTCTTTCCAAATCCCTCTCTTCTCATATCATAAAATATGTACAGAACAGTGCAACACATTTTCTTTGTCATTTACTCTTTTGAAACCTTACCAATAAATATAGTCGCCATCTTTTCAGCTGCTCTTCAGCATTTTTGAGTGCTACAGAGATTTAGACTGAATTTAAGCTAAATTGGATATCTTTCCCCTATACCACTGCCTGCAGGGTAAATGCAACCTCAATTTTTGAAGAGAAGAGGAACTCTCCCAGGGGCATTTTGAACATCCAAATAAGCTAAAAGTGGCACTCTTTTAATCACAATTTTGAGGACACGCTGCAGAAAATTAGAGGCTTGGTTTACAGAAGCTGTGATATTTTGTGGCTACTATACAGTGTTCGTCAGAGCATACCTAAGGCTAACTGAGCAGAACAAGGCACATTTTAACGTGACGCATATAAGAAAAAAAAAAATTCAATTTCCTTTGCATTTACAAAGGTCAATGACAGGTGACTTTGCCAGGAGCTCTGCTTAAAAATATCTCTAAAATTTATTTCTGTTCCTGAGTGCTCTCATGGCCAATCTTTTGCCTTGAGAGTCACTTGGGGATGCTAGCCTGTGACTCCCTGCTATATGACTCACTGTTATGGTGAGAACATTTCCCTTCTCGCATATGCCGAGATGGGAGGAAAGAAGGTGGCAGGGAGTAAATTGCAGAAATAAGCTTTCAGTTGCTCTTAGCCCATGCAAGAGAGACCCTTAAAAAAAGGAGCAGCTCTCTTCCAATAGGTTGAATCCAACAAGTAGGCTAGACAGAGCCTGCACGGGTCAAGATGCCAAAAGGCTTTGGCCGTGCTCCTGTCTTGGATGCATATCGCTGTCCCATTCCCTCTCTGAGTACATGATGCTACAGTTTTCCTTCAACACTGCTGTGGTAAACCACAAGCACAAAGCACTTGAACTCAGCGCTTGGTGTTAAGCACTAGCAGTTGGCTATGAGCAGGAGTGAGGCACCCTACCTTAGGCTCAGATGGGAGTATTAAACTCTTCTGCTCAGAAAGCAGCTTTAGTTAGGTGGAGATTTTATTGTGCTGTGAACCACAACCTCTGTTCTAGCAGAATTTATTTCCTTTCTCTGTCTTAAAGGTTCTTCATCATTAAGGAAAGCTTCCTGCTCTACTATGCCGAGAGTGAGAAGAGGAGCTTTGAAAGCAATAAATACTTCAACATCCACCCCAAGGTGAGCAGTGTTTGTATGGGAGAGGGGGTTATTCTGTGTCTAGCTTCCCCCTGCCACGGGGCCAGCAAGTGAAGAAGAGGCAAGTCACAAACTTCTCATAGATCCAGGGAAGCTTCAAAAAAAGCAAGGATCACGTCAGTACCTCTTCAGGCTCCACACTGATTCAGCAGGTACATGACTTCAATATTTGTTTACCTGATAATAGATGTATCTGCTGGTTTTCATGATCTCCTAATCAACTAATCTTGTGGGTATGAGAATACTGTTGGCAAAGCTAGTGGTGGGGCTAACAGCTTTGGTTGCTGCTTGTTCCTAGCCTGCACTCATAAGTGGTTGCAGCCAGCCCCTGCTAACCCATGTGCACTCAGGCCTGAGAAGCAGCCTCCGTAGCTCTGCCACCTGGAGCTCTCACAGGGGGACTCTGTGCTCAGAGTCTGCTTTTAGTCTCTGTAGTCACTGAAGGCTGAGGGAGCACATGTGCTTCCAAAGGTGCTGATTTCACCCAGCCCGGTTAGGGGCAGCAGGCTACCCATCTGTCCCCACACAGCACGTGTGGTGCCTGTAATGGACGTACAACCTCTCTCATGCTGTGACTCTGCAACATCTGCCCCTGTTGGGAGATCGCCTCCTGCCTGATAAGAGTTCCTACTTCCATGGTCTAGCTAGCAGCCTCCCCTCCAAGCTAAATGCAGGAGAGCCATCTTTACCCCCTTTCAGATGCCACTTGGAGGTGTTCTGGTGGTGGTGGTGGTGGGAGTTCCTCTGCTTTTCAGGAACTGTGTGTATTGCCCCTCCTAAGATAGCCAAGGCAGAGTGTGGGCCCACAAATGACCAAAGGTAAAAGCGCAGCTCCTGGTTAGTTAAGAGTTATACTTGATTTTGCCAACTGATTGGAGTGCTCTGGTTCAACTCCAGGGTGTCATACCACTTGGAGGCTGCATCGTGGAGCCCAAAGAAGAGCCCAACATGCCTTATGCCATAAAGATCTCTCATGAAGACTTCCATGTAAGTAGACTTCTTTTCTTCTCAAAAAAACCCCCAAAAAACCTAAAACAAAAACAAACAAAAAAAAACCCCAAACACCCCAAAACATTTTATTGCTGATGAGCAGAGTTAGATTGGCAGTCTCTCCCATCCCACCAATGTGTGCCTGCCCTCCCTGGGCAGACTGTCCTGAGAAAGAGAGTGGGTTAGCATCCTAAGTCCCCTCAAGGCTTTGCTTCTGCTCCTGCTTTGACAAGCGATGAAGAAACTTGCTCTTTCTGATGGCAGGTGTTATGATACTAGCAGACCAGTAGACAGATATTCAGGATCCCTAGAGCTCATGTTGCTCTATCATTTTATTCCTACCATGATTGTTTGCTGTGTGCGTCTCATTCCAAGAAAGAATATGTGGTAGGCCTGGGGCATAATTGCTCCCGTGTGATGTTTCCCACAGAGGAGGAAGCCTGGGGTGGGCTTTTCTCCTGCCACAGCTGTGCCGATGATGCCCAGTTTGTACAAAGAGGTGCATAAGGCACCAGCCTCTCTAATCCAGGTGTTTTTTTCCCCCTCTCCTCCCCTCTTCTAGGGTAACATTGTTCTAGCAGCTGAATCAGAGTTTGAGCAGGCTCAGTGGCTGGAGATGCTACAGGAGTCTGGAAAAGTGTAAGCTTCTTTCTATTCCTTATTCTCTTTGATCTGCTCTGTAGATGTGTAAAAGATGAAGAGGCAAAGGCCTGACTAGAAGGACTATGGGGAGGCAGAGAAAGCTCCCCAAGACTAGTGATACCTTTACTTGCCTGATAGAGCAGGCTTTCTAAATCTCAGCAGATGCAGGAAGATGTAACGCTTAAAGGGATTTGGCTTTCCTAAGACAGGTAGAAACTTCCAGAGCTGTAGAGCACAGCCTACTATTCAGCTATGAGACTTAAAGCAACAAGCACTTTGCTCTGCCCTTCCTGGCTGCATTACAATGAATGCACACGATCTCTTGTGGCTGTAGGGACAAAAACTGTTCTTTCAGGCAAGTTTTAATTTGTAATACTAGTGTGTGCATACAGGTATGCATGGTAAAGGAGGTATCTCAGTTAATTCCAACACTATGAGGCTGAAAATGTTCATTTGTATTTAATGGGGAATATGGTGTTACACTGGATCAGCCCAGGCCAAGCTCTGTACTGCTGCAATGAGCCTGATTTTGGTGCTGAAGCAAGTTCCGCTACCTCCATAGTACTGTATGAACTGCAACACCAAGCTGCCCATTAAAGCTTCATGGCAGCATGAGCCCCATGGGACACAAGACCCAGGCAGATGTCTGCCACCCACTCAGCATGAGCAGGCTTGGCCGCTGCAGAGGAGGAGGGACCCAGATTCAACCCTTGGGTAATTCAGAGGTTTTCCTTTGATAGTACAGGTCTGCAATTGCCTTCACCAATGTTAGACTTAACTATTGCCAAGGGCAATAATTTGGGGGCCAAACTAATCTTTCAAGTGTGTATGGGAGGGAAGGAGTTTGGCTGCACAGCTCAGGAGGGGTTCTTGCAAGCAAGCCCTGTGCTGCTGCTCATTTCTCAGAGCCAGCTTTTTCTCTAGTCCTTGCTCCAATATTCCAGCACTAGTGTTTAAAACAGGAGCTAGAGAGGTGGCTGCTATCAATCCAGCAGATTACCTGCACCTAGCTAAGAATCTGCCTGTGACACCTCCTTCCCTACCCTCTCTGCTTCTGTTCTTGCATCAGAGGAGGACAGCGATGCAGCTAGTGCTGGCTTAATCAGTGCTGATGATAGTCTGCATGTGCAGAAAAGCACAGATTATGTGATTTATGTTGGTAGGGTCAGGTTGGGAGCCAAGCAGCAGCCAGAAAGGCACAGTGTGGGCCAGTAAATTAATCTGCAATGAATGGGAAAGCTAAAAGGACACAGCTGAAATCTTCTAGGCAACCTGTTTTAGTGCCCTGTTGTTCTTAGATGGAGATTGCATTGCTGATTTCACTGCAGCACTTCATTCATTGTGAACATCCTATAGTCTCCTTCATTATTTAGAACTAATCAAAGTAAAAAAAAAAAACAAAAACAAACCTACCCTAAAAAAACCCCAACTTCATAGACTGAGATTTTGTTAAAGAGGGGAGAGAGGAAAAAATGAACCCAGGATGGGAAGCATCCTCTATCCCCTCTCCTTTGTTTCAATTTTATCTGCTGCCTCCTTACATCTGGGGCTGGGGGGGGGTGCACCTGCACAATTGTTTATTACCTCCACCATCAGAATGTGCTCAGTGATGCCTTCAGCTCTTCACTCCTTTCCAAACCTCCTGGTTTGATAGGGAAACTGCTTATTCAACGTGGAGGGGAGTTGATGGTCTCTCCACACTTGTAACATGTTGTGGCTTGGACTTATCACACTTGCAAGATCTTGAAACCTTTTCAGAAATGAAATAAAAACCCAGTTCATGAAGCCCCAATTCCCAGCTGCCCAGATTCTCTTCCCAACCACAGAGGCTTTTTGCTGCTGGTGGTGACGGAAAGGGGCACACATATGCTCTCTATGTCCATAGTGGCATTCCCTGCACTGGTTAAAAGTAGACTTTGTGGGCAATGGTGGGGGAAAAAAAACAAAACAAAACAAAACCCAAAACCAACCAAAAAAACCCCCCCAAAACCCACCACCGCTACCAC
>VZTL01055286.1:325-43621 GCA_013400535.1 Scopus umbretta | reverse complement strand
CGCTACCACTCCCCCACCCCCCAACCCCCCAAACCAAAATCCAGATCACCACAGCTTTTTGTCAGGAGAAAGGCATGAATTAGAACATGGTTGAGCCCAGCCAAGAATAATGCTGAGTGCTTGTTCTGAGGAATATGCTAACAGTTGTCATACTGTGTGCATCTCTGTGACACTCTGCTGGGCCCGTTTTGTGACTGGCATAAAAAAAATAACCTGGCATTTGGAGGAGGAGGAAAAAATTGTGGTGTTCTGGTTTTCTCTTTTTTTTTTCTGGAAGACTTTTGTGGCTGCTGCTGGATGAGAACCAATTCCTACCTCTGATCCTTTAGGCCCTTGGCAAAACTATGCTACTTCCTTTCCCAACCCTTACACCCTCTGCTTAGGTAGCCCTACTTTCATATAGTCTGTCTCCTTGGGTTNTGGGGTTAAACCACAACAGTGGTCATACCTTTGTGTCCCCTTTTCACGCATCCCCATAAATATACAACTGATTATCCATCCTGGGTGGTTACCTAGGGAGTACCACGTAACATAGTACATGTGTCCTGTGGGCCATGAAACATGCTAAGTGTCTCCAAAACTTGTTGTGGATGCTCCCGAGAAAGGTAAAATGCAGGAAAAGCTAGAGAGATGTTCCCAGTGCTGCAAAAGAACTGGAATAGATGATGTTTGAGCTGTGTAGCAAATGGAGATACTATACAGCTTTGGGGTTTGGTTCTTTTTTTCAGAAGTATGTTATAAGGGCGCTTTCTACTTGTCCCAAGAGCATTCCTGACCCTGTGCTTTCCATCACTTTAAGCAATGTGGCTTTTTCTGATGAAAACTCACTTAGTAAGAATTACAAAATTAAAAAAAAAGCACTTTCTTGCCCCTCAGCTGAAGTTATAGCCTGTACCTCCCTGCTGCTGTGGTTACACACCAGCACTGGTTCCAGCAGATAAAAGGAATAAAAGCTTGAACGCTACACAGTGATATGGGTGCATCTTCTAAGTTATACAGCAGTGGGTGTAGTAACCTTTAAGTTACAGACAGGGGAACATCTTGTCAGGCTGGGGAAGGGAGTGAGCACTGAAAAAGTGAATCTAATAAACAGACACCTTAAAGGCTACAACCATTTTGCAACCCTCCAAGTAATCATATGATAAGCTCTGTCATAGTCATCGTCATCACCTTGAACTGTTTGCTGTTGGTTTCTCTGGGATCAGATTCGTCCTGTATCAGAGAATATTAGTGGAAAAACACATTCGCACCCACACGTTCTCACTCAAGATGAAGATGTCTACCTGTGGGCAAAACATCACCTTTTTAATTAGCATTCTAATTACCTCTGCACTTTAGAAATATCCTAGATGCTTATTAGCTGAAAAGAAACCCAGCTGTCTGCACAGAGCACAAGGCAGTGCTTGGGCTGCTGGAGCTGTAAGCTGCCTGGTCCCTGGGGTGATGTGTGTTTAATGTATTTGTCTGGCTTTTGTAAGAGATGAAGTACAGGTTGCCTTGAAATTGTTTTATAAAAGGTTGCCAACTTAACCATTCTGAAAAGTTAAAATTTCAAATGGATCACAAAAAGGCCTAGTACAGGAAGGCTTATAGGTATTTTTTATTAATAATCTCCCTCAGAATTTAACAAAGATGGCAGAATTTCTGGGCAGCAATTGCTGTTCCTCTATGTGCATCTATGTAAACAGATTGGGTTGAATTTTATGTATGCATTTTACGTGTGTAGATATCTTTTTCTAATGGAACATGAATAGAAGTGATCAGCAAACTCCATTTCTGGTTCTGTTTTTGAGTTGTATGTCCTTGTCCTTGGTATTTAATATCTGTGTTAGTCTACCCTGTCCACCAACTCAATCAATAATGGGCATCTGCTCCACAGGCCTTTCTTTGCAGCTTAGTTTCATAATGTGTTCAAGAGAGCTTGAGGATCAAAATGGTCAGGCCAATGGTCCTACAATTAACACAAGGTACTCTTTGAATACACCTGCTTCCTTTATCTCCCTCTACTTGCTAGCGTCATGTCTGGCTTTTATCTCTTGTTCTTCATTGTTTTTACAGGAAGAGGCGCTTAACTCTCAGTGTAGGGCCAGACAACAAATCCTAGTGGCTTACAAGTTTAGCAGAGGAGGGATTGATTGGTTCCAGGATGGATGGATGATGGATACCAGAAAGGCTGAAGATAAAAGGCTATGGGAAGGAGTCAATAAACAGTTAATTTTTGAAGGGAAAGAATGGCTATAGCAGCAAAATATTGGAAAGGCTTACTTGAGTTAAGAGCTAAAATCTGGTTCTAAAGTCTGTCGGGATCCATTTAATGCATTCCAGGTACATCCTGTTGAGTTGGGGGCTGTGTGTGTGCTGGGTTGGCCTGGAGAGCCCTTAAGACTAAGCTCAGCATAGAAATCTCCAAAATGCTGGAAAAAACATTTGAATAGCTGTGTGGTGTTGATGTACAGCTCCTGTATTAAAAAAAAAATAAAAATTACTGAATGTCAGGGATGTATTGCCAATTCATTTGTGTAGAAAAATTTAGAGAATCACTGTCCCAACTGATGAGAGCCTGTGTGTTTGAATTCCTTGGTAGATTGCTAGGCTGAGTCTCCTGCCTCAGTCTGTGGGACCCTTAGCTCTCTTATGTTGTCTGCTTTGTTTTTGCTCTCCCTAGGACCTGGAAGAATGCCCAGCTGGGAGAAGCCATGATCGAGAGTCTTGAAGCCCAAGGACTGCAGCTGGCTAAGGAGAAACAGGAGTACTTAGGTAGGGAACTCTTATTTCCAGAAGCCATAAACCCCAAAATAGCCACTTTACTTTCCCGGAGTTGTCACTGTGGTCAAGCCAAGCAGCTATAGGTTTTTACTCTTGACTTTTACTGGATGAAGCTTTTGAGTAGGCAGCAGCTGAAATGCACGTTTTGAAGGGACTCAAAACAAAATGTTAAGGTAGGATCTGGATATCTGTAGAGTGTGAAGGGAAGAATGTGCTTTGGCCAGCATGCTGCAGTCCTGCAGCTCTGGATGGCTGGACTGTACAAATGTTTGCTGCCCCTGAGAAGTTTGGATGTGCTGATTTCAGCTGCTTACCAGGCAAACAGCCAATATCCTTGCCTCCCTGAATCACACAGGGCTGGTGTTTCTGAGGCTGATCACAGCTTTTCATGCATAAGTTTTCCTCCTCTAGCTGGTTTTTGTTTGGGGTTTTTTTTTTTTTTTAATGTCTTACTCTACTTGGTCTTTCTCTGTGTTTGCCCACACTGTTCGTCGAAATTGGGAGCATTTACATGGCCTCGTTTGAGGTGTCTAATGGCAGTGGCTAACTTGTCATTGCTCTCTCTGTGGGCAATGGAGAGAGGGCAGTTGCTCCAGATGAACATAGAAGATTGGAAGAGACTTCTGGAGGTAATCTAGTCTAATCCCCTACTTGGAAAACAGCCTCTGGATGGCAGTACCCTCCTGACTGCCTCAGGAGGTCCAGCTGTCTCTCCCCATATTGCTTATAGCAAGAGCCAAGGGAGAGCAGCCTCTTTAACCTGGATGCATCCTAAGTTGGAGCATTCCCCAAGATAGGCGTAACAGCCCTTCTGGCCTTGGAGCTGTTGGTCACATATGTGAGCCCAGTGATTTGCCTGGACAGTCATCTGGTCTAAACAAGCTAGTGGCACCTTTGTGTGCTTTCAGGTTGGTGATGCCTTGAGCAAGGGCTCCTGGTCTCTGCCTCTAATCATCAAGCCACTGGAGGAATCTTGAAGAGCCTTTTGCATTTCTGCATCCATGTTGATCAGGGGTGATCTCAGTATATACGGTCTTACATGTAACAGTGATCATAATTCAAGTATCAAGGCATGTTCGTTCTAGCCATCTAAGTGCTATTCACGGGTATGAGCTGATGGATGGGCCTGTATATGAGGCAAGCAGGGAGGAATGGTTCTACACCTGACAAAGGGACAACAGGGAGTGCCGAGAGGAGGACCTGGAGAGACGCAAGGAAAGTCAGAAACAGGAAAGTTTTGTCAAAACATTACTTTGCAATGACCAGAGCAGACTAAAGAGCCTAAGAGACTGAAGAGGGCCACAGTATGATAAAAGACAAGGTGATGGAGGAATAGATAAATATATGTTCTGTGGCAAACAGGAGATATTTGGAATATAAAATATATATTACACTGGGTTCTTTAGTCCATGACAAGAACATTCAGAGCTGGTCGATTGTCACAGCTGGTTACTTTCTTTTGACAGCGATTGTCTATTTATTCCTCCATAACTGCTGAGGCTTCTACCTCATTAGCCTTACCTTCAATGATCTGTGTCCATCCTTTAGTTATGTTTTGAGGTCAGGCACTGCTCCTGGCAGCAGGTAAAGGCTCTCAGGAGGAAGCAAATGCTGCTCTGGGGAATCTCCCCAGAGTTACCTTCCACCTGCCCTCCACCCAGCTGGGATCAAGGTTTCTCTGTCAGGGTGGCACTCTGCAGAAGCCTGTCCTGGTTTCAGCTGGGATGGAGTTAATTTTCTTCCTAGTAGCTGGTAATAGTGCTGTGTTTTGGATTTAGTATGAGAATAAGGTTGATAACACACTGTTGTTGTTAGTTGTTACTAAGTACTGTTTACACTAGTCAAGGACTTTTCAGCTTCCCATGCCCTGCTAGGGGCACAAGAAGCTGGGAGGGAGCACGGGCAGGACAGCTGACCCAACCTGGCCAAAGGGCTATTCCATACCATATGGTGTCATGCTCAGTATAGAAACTGGGAGATTTGGCTGGGGGGGCAGCGATCGCTGCTCGGGGACGGGCTGGGCATCGGTCAGTGGGTGGTGAGCAATTTCATTGTGCATCACTTGCTTTGTACATTCTTTTATCATTACTATTACTATTTTCTCTTCCTCCGCTGTCTATTAAACTGCCTTTATCTCAACCCACAGGTTTTACTTTTTTTTTTTTTTCTGATTCTCTCCCCCATCCCACCGGTGCAGGGGGAGGGTGAGTGAGCGGCTGTGTCGTGTTTAGTTGCTGACTGGGGTTAAACCATGACAAAGCTCATCAAGCCCTAGGCTTGGCCCCCCCAGGAGGGACAGAAGAGGGAAGGTGGGAGAGCCTCTATGTAATTACAGTGCAGCTGTGCAGCAAGGAGGAAGAGTGTGAGACAGGGAAGGAAAGGCAGTAGTGGCAGTCAGCAGAGCTTTAGTAACATAACAGGAGTGCGGCTGTGGGCAGGAGGTAGTTGAGATCTGCATTCCTCCTAGCAGTAGTAACCCTGCCAGCAGGAGTAATCTCTTCAGGTGCCCAGTACAAAGGAAACTGGTAGCATCCTCCTTACCTGATAAGGGGATGACTATAACCATGAAGTGCTACAGTGAATCTGCCCCTGCTCACATGGCGGCCGGGTGGCAGAGCTGAGAGCTAAACCCTAGGCTTAACTGTGAGGAGTGCATTTCTGTCTAGTTTCCTGCAAGCATGACTAAGAGCTGCCTGAGGCAGAGCTTTTGTTTAAGGTTAGAGTGTAGCACAACATAGGTACAGATCAGAGCAGAAAGGTAAGGATCAGAGCAGAATCTCTGGTGGGCATGTGTCTTCCTCAGTAGACAAGAGCAACTGATGTTGAGGGAAGCTATTCTTAACAGCAAAAAGTTTTGTGGCTAAGTTTGGGGATTGATTTCTGGGCTTGGCTGGGCCATCCCAAGGTGGCAGTAGGCAGCTGGCAGTGATGCTCATGGGGTTGAAGGAGAGGGTGATGTGCTAGGTGGGTAAGGATGGGAGGCTGAACGGCAGGAGGAGAACTGCCTGCTGCTACGCAGTGTGTGACCTTGGGCACCACTTAACCTTTCTGTGCCTTTGCTTCCTCATGTGTGAAGCAGAGATAAGGGTATTTTCCTGCCTCGGCTAGAGGACGGCAAAGGTTAGTTCATTAATGCTCTTTAAGAACACTGAGAGGAAACCTTAGAAGGGGTGTGCAGCAATATGGTTGTTTAGTTTTACTAAGTTATTTGGCAGGAGGGAAATTACAGAACATCCCATTAGTGTCACCTCAGCCTTTGGAGCCTCCCAGACAGATACACACAGAGCAATAGGGAACGCTGCATTTTCAAGCTCCAAACAGTCAGTGTTTCATACTCATAAATATCTCCAGGATGTAAACTGCTTTCCTCTGNATGACCAGAGCAGACTAAAGAGCCTAAGAGACTGAAGAGGGCCACAGTATGATAAAAGACAAGGTGATGGAGGAATAGATAAATATATGTTCTGTGGCAAACAGGAGATATTTGGAATATAAAATATATATTACACTGGGTTCTTTAGTCCATGACAAGAACATTCAGAGCTGGTCGATTGTCACAGCTGGTTACTTTCTTTTGACAGCGATTGTCTATTTATTCCTCCATAACTGCTGAGGCTTCTACCTCATTAGCCTTACCTTCAATGATCTGTGTCCATCCTTTAGTTATGTTTTGAGGTCAGGCACTGCTCCTGGCAGCAGGTAAAGGCTCTCAGGAGGAAGCAAATGCTGCTCTGGGGAATCTCCCCAGAGTTACCTTCCACCTGCCCTCCACCCAGCTGGGATCCAGGTTTCTCTGTCAGGGTGGCACTCTGCAGAAGCCTGTCCTGGTTTCAGCTGGGATGGAGTTAATTTTCTTCCTAGTAGCTGGTAATAGTGCTGTGTTTTGGATTTAGTATGAGAATAAGGTTGATAACACACTGTTGTTGTTAGTTGTTACTAAGTACTGTTTACACTAGTCAAGGACTTTTCAGCTTCCCATGCCCTGCTAGGGGCACAAGAAGCTGGGAGGGAGCACGGGCAGGACAGCTGACCCAACCTGGCCAAAGGGCTATTCCATACCATATGGTGTCATGCTCAGTATAGAAACTGGGAGATTTGGCTGGGGGGGCAGCGATCGCTGCTCGGGGACGGGCTGGGCATCGGTCAGTGGGTGGTGAGCAATTTCATTGTGCATCACTTGCTTTGTACATTCTTTTATCATTACTATTACTATTTTCTCTTCCTCCGCTGTCTATTAAACTGCCTTTATCTCNAGGCAGCTGGCAGTGATGCTCATGGGGTTGAAGGAGAGGGTGATGTGCTAGGTGGGTAAGGATGGGAGGCTGAACGGCAGGAGGAGAACTGCCTGCTGCTACGCAGTGTGTGACCTTGGGCACCACTTAACCTTTCTGTGCCTTTGCTTCCTCATGTGTGAAGCAGAGATAAGGGTATTTTCCTGCCTCGGCTAGAGGACGGCAAAGGTTAGTTCATTAATGCTCTTTAAGAACACTGAGAGGAAACCTTAGAAGGGGTGTGCAGCAATATGGTTGTTTAGTTTTACTAAGTTATTTGGCAGGAGGGAAATTACAGAACATCCCATTAGTGTCACCTCAGCCTTTGGAGCCTCCCAGACAGATACACACAGAGCAATAGGGAACGCTGCATTTTCAAGCTCCAAACAGTCAGTGTTTCATACTCATAAATATCTCCAGGATGTAAACTGCTTTCCTCTGCATTTGGCCTTTGTGTGTGTGTGTGTGTTTGCAGATAAGCTAATGGAAGAAACAGAAGAGCTGTGTCTGCAGAGGGAGCAAAAAGAGGTGAGTGTTCATCACCAGCCAATTCCTTTTGTCTTCCATGTGACAGGGACTGGGAGGTCGGGAGTTGTTGGTTTTGAGAGCACACCAGGTTTCAGGGAGGGAGGCTGCGGAGCCAAAAGGGTCTCCAGCCAACCTCTGGGCCCTGTGGATGAAGCGAAGAATAAGAGCTGTGCCTTGGGGTGGGCCCTGGGGGTGTATCCCAGCTCCCCTTCCCAGGCACTTTCCATGCATCGTGCTTGTGATTATGTCTCCAGGAGGACCAGGGAGGAAGATCAGATTAAATTGATATTCACGGGGTTGAATTAAGCACTTGTTATTTGCTAGATTCAAGAGGACTCTGGCAATCAACTTGTCTGTCTCCCCAGTTAGAAAGCAAATAAACAGACCTGACATTGTTCTAGTGTAGAGAAACCATTGTGAGAAACCAGGAGCAGCAAAAAGCAATGTGGTTTATTCTTTGGACACACCAGAAGTGGGGAAAATAATAAACATTGCACTAGGGAAAGCCCAAGAGAGCACTCCCTTAGATGTGACTATTATACCTTAATTTATCAAGTTTATTACTGTTTTCCAAACTATTCCTAACTTACATTTGCTTAATGTAATAAAAGTAGCTCATTCCCATATTTACACCAAACCCATACTGGTTTTTAAAGCACCATCATAAAGTAATTGCAAGATAGCTTTGTGAATGGGTTGTCCTATTACACGGTATGAAATCCTGCATGTATGTAGACCACCACATTACAGTCTTGCCAACTGCCATGTGATCTCTCTTCTAGTTAATCCAAAATGACTGTTGCCCCTCTTTAGCAAAAGAGAGCAATGCTGACCTAAGTTTCTCAGGCCTATGTTTTTCCTGTGTACGTTTCTGCAGAGCTAAAGTCCAAAGGTGGCTTGGGCACTCCTTTAGGGCTAAGCTACTTCTGCCTTTGTAGGGAGACATTCCTTTCTGGTGAGGTAGCCTGCTGCACAACCCAGAGCCATAGGGAGGGAAATGCCCTGTCTAAAGACCCTGGAACACATCTCTGCTCTTACAAAGCCATGCACAGTATCTCCATTGCCCACAAAGAGCACATGGGGCCAGGTTAGTGTGAAGGAGTTTGTTACTCGTGAAGGAATGAATATATAGGTCACTGAGCTGTGGCGGTCTGACCTGCTGTGAGCCTGAAGGCTCCAGAGCAATATTTTGGGAAAGCAGCTTGAACCATGTACCTGCACCGTGGAGCAAAAGCCTTATTATGAATTGGTCTGGCAACAGTGCTGTTTTGTGACCTGCCTGGGCCTGCAGCAGGAGTTCTGCTTAGCGGCTAAGGCTGCAAGGGAACCTGACCAAGAGTGGGACCCTTGCTGTACTTTGTCCCTGTGTCCCTCCATCTGCAGTAGGTCTTAGTACAGCTGCTTCCTCTAGACTAGGGGAAGAGATTGTTTCCCTTCTTGGGGATAGCTTGTGGTATTCACTGCTCTTTAAGCACGGCTTTATCAGCACAAAGACAGTGACAGTCTGATTAAGCTGTGCAAAGCTGCAACTGTGCAGTTCGTGCTTTCCTGTCCCAGTGGGGATGGGGAAGCAGGGCTGAGCTAGTAGAAATTATCACATTTCAGACACAGCAGTGGTGGGGCTGTCACATTCCTGTCCGGGCTTTCTGTACCTGCTCATGTGGGTGCATGCATGTTGAGTCCAGCTTTCCCAGGGAGCTTTGGACCTTCTGTATATGTGCAGCAGAGCACAGGAACTTCCGTCCTGTGTAGGAAGCATGTCTGGGATTTCCAGGTGCCTGGCAACCTGGCTAGGACTTCTGGATGTCTGGAAACCCTCAACCAACCTTCAATTCCTTCTAATTGTCCCTGGACAAAAGTATGGTGGAATCAGACACCCCGTGGCTCTACATAGCTCAGGTTAAAAGTCCCAGGCATTGTTAACAGGGAAGCTTTCCCTAAACTGTAGGCATGTCAGCAGAGTGCATTCTTGTCTTCTCTTTTGGTCCAGGAACTTGAGCGTCTGAACCAGGTCCTGGAAGCAGAGAAGCAGCGGTTTGAAGAGGTGGTACGGGAGCTGCGGCTGGAGCAGGAACAGATCAGACGGTAAGGTGGCAAACTGCACAAGGCAGGAAAAGGAAACAAACTCCCACGCTGGGCAGAAGTGCTGCTGTGGTGGTGAATCAAAACAGTTTGTAAAATCTACCTATTTTGTGCATGTAGGAATGAGACAAATGCTATATGGACCAAAACGGGAACGGTTGAAATCTGTTTGCCTGCATTTGCTACCACTTGTGTGACCAATAGGACACAGCGTCATTTCATTTTGCATTCAGGGCTCCAGCAACTTCATTTTCAACAGGCTGTGACATGAGCAAACCCCTGATTAGTCGGAGTAGCATGGCAAAAGACAGGTACTAGAGGATTTCGGAGAGACAATTAGTGTGATTGACTGACCAGCCATGTGGGGTCCAGATATCTGAATCTGTTTTTTCTCCATCAGCTGAATGACACTGGAAGCATAATGAAGTTGCCTCACCAAGAATAATTTTGTCATTTTAAGAGTTACACTACGCAAAATATGAACAGCAAATATACTTAGAAAGGGGAGGATCCAAGTGCTTTGCCCTGAGTGTTCAAAGGGCATGTTTTGCCATCGCCCTCTCTTTTTTCCCTGTCTCTCCCTAAATAAAATCTCAGAAAAGCCAGTGTGACTCTGAAAACCATTTTTGTTTTCATAGACCTACACCTGCTTAGATATGACTGCCCCATCTGAGCTCTTCCAGTTGCAACCATGGCCCTGCCCTTGCCAGAGAAGCAGTCTTACAGTTGGTTTTGGTTTGACGATAAGGAGGCACAGTAAAGTTCCTGGATGCCTGTAGTGTGCTCAAGGCATGATGCTTCCTGGCAAGCTTCTAGCTCTCCGGGGCTGCCTGTACCAACTGCCAGTCACAAGTCCTGCACTAAGACATCTACAGCCTGCGCAGTCTGAGCGTGGTCTGTGGGGCTAGTGTTCCCCTGCAATAGCTATCACCCTTTTTGCTTCTTTAGGGAGCTAGAGCTCACAGCCCGCTCCCTTAAAGGAGTGGAGGAAGAAAAGAAAGAGTTGCGAAGCCTGACACAGTCCTTACAGAAAACCCTGGAGGTGAGTGACTACTTCTCCCCTCTGAGTGACAGCATTTTGGTAACAATTCATGAGAACTGAGCAGGGCTAAAAGCAATGCTGTCCTGTGGAATGAATCTAACATCTGCTAGTGCCAGGGTTAAGTCCTGTGCGGATGAACAGGTTCATTCAGTAGCTGATGTGAAGGCCAAAATCCCCTGCAGAAAAGGACTAGAAGCAACACAGAGTCCAGCAGAAACAAACTTTTCTTAGCAGTACCAGGTGATGTGGTGTAGGACAATAACCACAAGCTGCAGTTTGGGAAGCTGAGGTTGAACACTGGGAAGAGACTTTTCATCAGACAGGTAGGCTGGCAGTGTGAGAGGCTGAGGAACCTCCATTTTGGAAGGTTTTCACAACTTGACTGTAGAAAGGCACAGCTGACCATTATTTTGCTATGCTGACAGACGAGCTCTGAACAGGAGGCTGGACTAGAGCCAACCAAAGGGGTCCCTTCCAGTCAACATGGCTATAAGTCTGTGATAGCTTTCTGATTTTTTTTTTGTTTGTTTGTTTTGGCTTGGTTTTGTTTTGAGTTTTTTTGGTTTGGGTTTTGGTTTTGGGGTTTTTTTTGTTTGTTTTTTTTCAACTGCAACTCCCTAAGCCCTAGTGGAAATTGGAGCTGCAGAGAGGCATTCCTTGTTCACAGAAGGGAGCATGGTTCCCAGGGAATCATGTACTACATGGGAATTTAGGAAACAGAGTGTTGATGTATTAAACCCTTTCCTTACTTGGTATCACTCTGGTGGATGGTGGAAAGTGGTTTTTCTAAATGTATATTCTTCATGAAATTTCCACGCAGCTGGTCTTCTGAAGCCTCAATGTCATCCCTAATGTTCATGTCAGATCCTGCAAGTTTGTCCAAAAATCTGTTGCTGATGTTCCTTTGAGCTCTTCTCCTTTCCAGCAGTTATGGGTATGAAAAAAGAACTGGAAAGCTAGGGAAGAGCCGTTCATGCCCTAGTTGTACACCGGACCGAACACTTCACGAGAAAACAGCATGATATGTCCTATTGTCCCGCAGTTAGAAGTACCACGGAGGAGATGCCTCTAGTTGACACTGAGGAGCAAGGTGAGGAGGGAAGGCAGGGAAGCTGCGAGCATCAGTGATGTACTAGGGAAGCACAAGGCTCCAGTCCCTGAGCTGGGTCCTTACTGGCATACCACGTCAAAGGAGCCTGCAGGTTCTCACCTTCTTGCATAGCAAAGGCTATGGTGGAGGTTTGCTCCTCATGAGGCAGGTATGAAATGAAAACCAGATTTTGTTATTCCTGTTTTTAACCTGAATGAGGCATGTGGATGTAAAGATGGAGGGACTCAATAGGGAGGAGCCAGGCAGGAACAGGAGCAGAAATGTTAGACTTGGCTAATACTCACAATCCCTGCCCTTCTTCAAGGAGCTCTCCCTGGAAAAGCAGCAAATGCTGGAGATGCTGGAAGAAAATGAGAGCCAAATTCCACCTCCAACCAGCCCCAGCAAGGAGCAAAGCCCCATCTGGGGACTGCACTGCAGCCTGCAACAGATTGAAGAGAAGATGCAGCAACTTCTGGAGGAGAAACTCCTGGCAGAGAAGAGGTGAAGTGGGGGCAGGGGCTCTTACAGTGGTGCCAGGGACAGGGATGTGGGATAAGATGCAATCCAGTGTGAAGAGGGTGGTGGGAAAAGAGGTAGTTTTTCTCCTTGCAGGTGGGAGGCAATCAGAAAGGGTATAGCTAAATATCTCCAGGCTTAAAATTAGGATCACTTCAAACCTGCAGAGAGGTAAGATGCTTTATAATTTCCATTCTTGGGTGTGGTAAAGGTAAAAGGATGCTTTTGCCCTGCTCAGGCTTAGTGATGCCAAATGACGTGACTGTCTGCTGACTTGCTTTTTGGTTGCTAACACAAGACAAGCCTGGAAGCTTGTCTGGTTCCCATGTCAGAAGTTCAGGTTATAAATGCTTCAGAGGGGACATAGGGAGGCAGGGAGGCTGAGCTCCTTGCTGCCACTTGGGCCTATTCCTTTCAAATCAGGACTTAGACATGTGATTCCATTTGGTGTTCATGGACTTGTCCATAAGAAGTGTTTGGTGCTCCTGGACCTTCTCCCAGGGGCGAGAATGTTCTATTCAAGAACTGCCCACCTGGCTTTCTCCAGCAATGCCTGTGTTGTTGAAGTGAAACACAGACAGTGCTCCTGTTAGTGCCTCTTTGCTCAGGGCAGCCAGGTAGTTAAGCATGCCTCATCATGATACTCAGCCCCTTCCTTCCTGTGAGTTGTGCTGGGGTGGGAATGGTTGCCTTTTTTTGCTGTGCTGTGTACCAGGATGAAGGAGAATGAGGAGCGGTCCCGAGCATTGGAGGAGGAGCGGGAGTTTTACTCTTCCCAGTCACAAGCACTGCAGAACTCGCTCTCAGAGCTGACTGCGGAAAAGCAGCAGACGGAGAGAGACCTTAAGGTATCCCCTGCATATATCACATACTGCTGTCCCTGGGCCCAGAGTTCTCTCATTTTCCTTTTCAGTTCATCCCCTATCAAGTGGAAGACTTGGGGGTTTTTTGTTTTCATTTTGTGGTAGCAAATCTTCATTTGCTACACTTCATATCATGGTAACATGTGAAGTTGCCATGTTGTATCTATGTAGTGCTATTTATTTTCTCATTCAGAAGCCTGATTAACCCATTCAGTAAAAGTCTTCTTCATTTGCTACTGTGAAAGCATCATCTAAAGATGGAGGGAGGGAAAAAAAAAATTAAAAGAGGAAAGTAGACACAATCAAGAATAAAGATTATTTCAAAGAAATGCTAATATGGACATTGTAGAACTGAGCAGAAATCTTCCCTCCTCACTTGTGCTGAGAGAGTCAATTTTAAGATTTGTAAATCTTCAGGAACCTCTGCATGAACTTGGGTTCAAAAGCTGAGGAAGGCAGGTGAGGTATTAGCCCTCCTTTTGTTATCCCAGTAATGGAAGATACCTTAATCTCCACAGAGGTAATTGGACAAAGTATCCTATTTTATTTTAATCTAAATAATGTAAAGTTTATTTTTTTTATTTGACATTTGACACTCAACCTCTTTCTACAAATATTTTGTCAAAAAAAGCACCCAATTCTTCTTTATCCTGCACCTCCAAGATTTTCTTTTCCTGTAACCTTCCACTTGGCCAAACTAAAGCTAAATTGACCTAAGCTGTATTAGTTATTCTCAGTTGCTAGGCTACTACTGTTGTTATCCTTTATTTCTAACTTTTTTTGTGCTTTGTTTCTGAAACTAAGCACTGTACACCCCTTTGTGGGAATTGACTGCATTTATCTCAAGTCTGTCTCAGCTGGAAAGATGTCCTCCTGTTCCTGCTCAGCTGCAAGTACTTGCATAAGCACAAATTCATATGTTAAAATACCATCTCTGATTCCACATGGTTCATACAATGAGAGGGAAGCTGTGAAAATGAAAGTCAGAGTAAAGGAGAATTACTAAAATAATCTGGACTTCAAATTCAGGTTCTGCCTGAAGACATGAGGAACAGCTTTTATGTTGTCTTACAATATTTGTATTGGTTTTCTTTTCCACTTGCTTGGTGGGTCCCTCACAGACCTTGTGAGTTAGCAAGATGGTTATTGAGACACAAGCTGTTTTTCAGCAATGCTTATTCTCTTCCTCAGGCTGAGGTGAAGGTGCGCATGGATCTGGAGAAGAGACTGAGAGAAGCTGAGGAAGCATTGCGGAGCTTGGAGCAAGGCTTAAATTCTCTGGATTACAACACAGAGAAGGAGGAGAAGATGAAAGCAGATGTCAGTAACTTGAGAAGTAAGTCAGTCATCCATCCTCTCTACTGATAAGCAAGGTCTGAGAGAGGGAATATTCCTACCCATCTTCCCAGACACAAAAAGAAGTTCCCAAATTAGCAAAGCTGCACATAATGTGCTCTCCCAACAACTTGTACCTCAACCACACCTCCCTTTTGAGGAGCCAGAATGTGCTATGCAGGCACTTGTTATGCCCTGAAAGGAGCGTAAAATTATCCTAGCCTTCCCTGTTGGGTGGAAGGCAAACCCAGGGGCAGAGATGAGCAAATGCTTTCCAAAATTGCAAACAGGGAAGCTGTGACAGAGCTGTAAAGACTGACTAGGTCTGAGTTATAAAGAATCCTCTGGTTCCCCTCAAGATAATCTTTTCTCAGCCTTGGTTATGAGAACATCAGCATGCTGTAGCAATGTGCTGGTAGGTGACCTAGCAGGTGAAGTCTGGATCCTTACTCAGAGCTTAATCACTGCATCAGCCCAGCACTGCTGTGCTGAGATGACTGCAGTCCATGTGTCAGGTGTAAGACTAAGGTTCCTCACAGCTTACCCCTGTTTCTTTGCTTTTTCGGTAAGATGGGGCATTACCCTAGCATATGGGGCTTGAGTCAGGTTTGGGAATTGACATTAGCAGCTTCAATTGGGTGAAGTCTTGCTCATTTTCCATCCTCAAGTATAGTGCAGGGGGAAGCTGTTAATGAAGATGCTGTATCTGTGCAATTAAGGCTTCATTTCGGTGAAAGGTGGATGTATTGGGCCAATAGAGAAAACTCAAAAAGTCCTGTGGCATTCTGAGCACTGTTACATGTATAAGTATAAATACATGTATAAATAGTGTTTATACATATACACATATTTATAATTTATATATAAAATATATGTAAATAAATTAAGTATTATTCAGTAGTTTCTACATCAGATTTCTAAACTGAGACAAGAGGGCATGATTCTGAACTTCATTCCACTGGCTCAGAGCCATGGTAAGAAAACAGAGCTAAAGTGGATGTGTTGAACTCAGCATTCAACTAGAGCTGAGCTACCTTCACAGGGCATAAGTGAATGTCTCTGGCACTGAATGTCTCCTGACACTCATTTCCAATCTTAGATTTTGGGGGATGTTTTCTTCAAAAGAGTAAAAATGTACTGATAAGCAAAATGCTAGAGATAGTGAGGGACCAGCAATGTTTTCTTTAATGTCAGTCCTAGCACAGATTGCCTCAGTCCTTCCAAGTGGTTCTTGCAGCTCTGCCCTGTCCTGTCAAGTAAGAGTTGGGGCACATTAGCACATGAGCCCTCTGAACAGCAAGGGACCAGCAACAGGCAGGAGGACAGGAAGACTGGAATGGCAGAAGATATGCTGGTTAGAACATAAGAGAGGAAATGGGCCAGGAAAAGCAGCCTGTGTGGCAGATCAGGACAAAATGATGTTGTCAGAGTTTGGACATGGGGCTTTGCATGAAGTCTGTAATGTATGTATGTATGTGCTAGTATTTGCTATGCTATTAAGAAATATCTGGCCACGTATGGCCTGGGTGCGTGTACCCATGCCAACATCACCAACACCTCCCTTTCCACAGTTAGACTTGACTGGTCCTAGAAGTCCTTCAAAGAAAGTGCAATGAGCAAGGCTTCAGACCCCTCTGTTGCAAGAGAGTTTAGAAGTTTTACCATAATACCAGAGACTTTTGGCAGTTGAATCATGAGTAGTTGTGGGAATGATTGATGGGAATGGATGGTCGCAGTTCTTTCTATAATCTCAATATGCATTTGTTGGGGACTGGAGGTTTTTGTCACTTTGAACTTTTCCATTATGATATTCTGGAGCTTCATGGGTTGTTGTTTGTGAGGAACTAAGGAGGTGTTGAACATCATTACCTGGCTCAGCCCATCAGCAAGTGCAGTCCCTTGTGACTGGTTCATTGCTTGAAGTGTCTCTTCTGTCACTGCTCAAAGTGGTGTCTTCTCCTCAGAGTTCTTTGAAGAATGCATCCGCAATGCCGAGCTGGAGGCCAAGATGCCCGTGATCATGAAGAACTCTGTGTACATCCACAAGGCTGCCACTCGTCGCATAAAGAGCTGCCGCTTCCACCGCCGGAGAACCAGTGCTTCGTGGAATGACTGTAGGTATCGGAAAGCTTCTTAGTCTATATCCTGCAGGAGAAGATATGTGCAGATGGTGCTGACAGAGCAGTAAGGTCTGCAAATGTGGCTCATATTTCATATTCCCTAATAGTAGAATGGAGCTACAGAGAAATGGAGCTTCCTTACCCATAGAGCGGGCACTGAGTCTGTGTATTGGTTGCCTGTCTCTTCATGTGTGTTGAAAGGTAACTGCTGTGATGGTCCTGGTCCCCTAAAAAAACATGCTCAAAGCTGACTTCATCTGAATGCTTAATCATAGCCTGAGTTAGGTTGGAAGGGACACCTGGACATTGTCCAACCAATCCAGTGCTCAGAGTGGCCACCTGCGAGGTTAGGTCAGATTCTAAGTAGAACTCCAAATCAGAGGCAGCTGTAAGGAAGAAAAGTGCTGTCAGAATTTTCCTCCTCTGACAACAGTAAGGTGAAGCTGTTAGTGCAATGGTTAACTCATCCCTTGCCAGGCTCTGTCATGTTGATTGCATGGCTCATGTGCTCTAGTGAAGCTTTGTCTTCAGTTTGTGACCCTGATCGAGAGTGCTGACCTTTCTGTGCTGCTCTTGTTTCAGTGAAGCAGTCCCAGTCCTTCATCTTGTCTCACACAGAAGCTGAAAACATTGAGGAGCTGAAAGAAGCAGCCAAAAGACTGAGCCAGGACCAGCACTTCAGGGAAACTCTCTATCAAATCATGAGGTCCCAAAAGGATTCTGCTTCGGGGGACGAAAAGTGACTCTTGCTGGGAGGGGGCTTCTGATCTCAACTTGCTATTCAGCTCTACAAAAGTTATGCCATCAGATGCTAGAGTCAGAAGGGAGGTTTGCCCTTTGGTGGGGAAAGTGAGGGAAAGTTGTGTGTAGGCAATTCCCTCGGTTAGTGGCTTTGATTTAGTTTGAATGCTCCCTGTAGCCTGGCAGACCTTCTCTGCTGATCACTCCAGATCGTGCGCTTTGGCTGGTTACATTAAGCCACGTTTTGCCAAGATACCACAGTCGGTGTTAAAGTGAACCACAAACCGTAGCTTAGGAAGTACCTTTTCTTTCCTTTCCTTTCCTGTCTAGTCTGTCTGCCAAACACAAATGCTTCTGAGAAAGCCCTTTATCAGCCTATGCTCCAGCTAGTGTAACCTCCCCAGCTGGATACAGCTTACCCTGATCTGCCTGATCCCCTCTAGGAAACGGCTTGTGGCATACCCCTGGTCAATCAGCATTTCGGTGGGGTACGTTTCCTGACACATTTCCTGAAGACCGCAGCAGTCCCAGCCTCCCAAGCACAGGCAATAATATCAAACACAGGGCAAGCTCTTGATGCTACATTATTTCAAGAAATGGTAGCAACACAAGGTGAAGACAACCTGAGGATGCTGTGGATTTGGTTCCAATGAGGATCATGTGCAGCCAAGAGCTTATAGGTAACTCAGCGGCATTGATGCAAGCTGGTGGGACTGTTGCGTTGTGTTGACTGTAGGAAGAATATCCTGGGGGCCACTTTTGCACTTTTTTTGCATTGGGACATCTGGCTGTGTCACTGCCAGAAGGAGGAGCAGAGCTACGTGCTGCAGAAGGTGGTATCTATAGGTGGATTCAGTGTGGAGGAGCCTTTGATTCAGCTCTGATGGCTTCCTCATCACATCTGTAAAACAAGCTGGAGGACAGGTGGGTGAAGAGTGTCCAGCAACAAAACCCACTACCACTTAGAGAATTAAACATTGCCAGCAACACGCTGTCAGGGCTGTGGAGGTGGGGAAGGTCATCTCTGTATGTGCTGCAGTGAATAGCCTGTGTCCAAGGCTTTGTACTGCTGTCTACGAGTCCTCTTAATTGCAATCCAGGCTATCTTGGTCAAACTGGGACCTCTGGCAAGTCAAAGCTGGACTGGGAGAGGTGCTGTGGACAGCCTATTCAGAGGTGAGCTTCTGGCTGGCCTCTGTCCCCTCCCAAGTGCTCACCATGTGGTTACTGCAGGGGAAGGTTTGCCCTGCATGTGGTTATCTTAGATGCTACAGGAGAGGAATCACTTAGTTGTGGAAACCTTGCAGCCTCTCCCGCCTATTTTAAGCAAGCAGCTGGCTAATAATTACCCATGCTATAGTAACAGCACTGCCTGGTGCTTACAGAGCACATGACAAGCACAGTCAGAGTGACACTGTTATCCCCATGGTGTAAATTGGGAAACAAAGGAATGAACAATACAAAGGTGAATGAAGTTAGCAGCAGAGGTACAGTCAGGGCTCAAGGGGTCTTAAGTGCAGATATACTGGGGCTTCCAGGGCTGTTCCCCTCATCAGTACCCCTGGGTATTACACATGTCCAGTGACACCAGGGTAGCTGCTTACCTGTCCCATGCAGGCTATGACACTGTCCAGTCCCAGGCTTTGGCTTCTGGCCACCTAAGTCATTCCCTACCAATTCAGTGCTGTTTCTAAGGAGAAATCGGGGATGAAGCTGGGAAGGGAGCCCTGGCTTGCCAGCCAGAGGAGAGGCATTGCTGCTGGGTGGAGGAGCGTACTGGGAGGGCGTGATGCTCCTGGAGGGAGTCACTCTGGTGCGACCAGAGGAAAAGCATTGAAGGCACAGCCTGTACTTTCCATTTCAGGCAGTTACGGACCAGCATCCTCCTACTAGGCAATGGGAGGTTTTGTAAAATCAGAGGGTCCAGAACTGGTCTGACTTTTTTGTGATAGCAGGTGATGTGATAGGAAAAGAGAATTTGAAGTCCTCCTTAGCATACCTGATCCTTCTGTGTTTTTTCCACTCATGCTTTTATGCGAGAAAGCCACAAATGAATTCGTGTTCCTACAAGGCTGAAGGGCTGTGAGAAAGCAATACAGAGCTGGTTTTCCCCTTTACACTGTCCTCACATCATCTCTGGCTATTTTCCAGTTAGAAGGTCTATATTATGTAATGCTGGAAGGGACAGAAAAAAGGACAGCCAGGGAGTGTATCTGTAATTCAGGCAGTTAGGAAAATCACCCTGTGGCTTGTGAATGCAACGCCTTTGATCCGTTACCATCAAAAGCCACAATATCAGACTTTACAGAAGTATTGTACTCAGGAGGTAGCCACATCGGGTCTTCCTTTACTGTGCATAATGACAGCAATAAACAAAAGTTATGCTGACACTAGAGTGAATTCCTGTGTGTTCTTGATACACTGTCACTGAAATGATGTTAAATTGCCTCTGCGGGAGCTGAGATGAATCATTGTGACATGCTCATTTACTACCATTACACTTCCTCTGCTTCACCGAGTTGTTGTGTTATGTGCTTAACATCACCTCTCAAAAGGACTGGCTGTATGTAAAATGCTTTCACCTTTGCTACCCACTTCCACTTTTAAAATGTGTATAAAGTTAAAGCCAGGATGCATCAAATATAAAGAAGAAATCTCCCACTTGCTTACCTGAAGCCAGTGATCGGCCCTCTGTGTAACGAGTGAGGCATGCCCTAAGCCACCTGCAGCAAGGTGCCTGCTGTCAGTCGTTCCTTGCTGCAGATACTGGTCCTGCAGAGGAATCTACTGGCAGAGTCAGCACGGAGCTGGGTCTATGCACCATAGCATCTTAATTAAGTGACTATCTCATTATTCTGTTTGAAAGGACATGGAGTTACTGGTTTCAATGTTATCTGTGTATTTTTCATGCAATGCAGTAACAGGAAGATAGCTTAGGGAGCAACACACCTCTGTTCAAATAACCTTCACTAGTAATCCTGGGTCAGATCACTTTCTCCTACTGGGAAAACAGGGAATGAGATGAGAACTCCCTCCACTGAGGAGAGTTCCCTAAACTGTTCCCTCATGTCTGAGGATAGGAGAAGATAGAGGATGGTTTGCACCTCTAAGATTTCTCCTCAGAAGTTGTAGAACAGCTAGACTGGGTCTGAAAATCCTGTGGCCATTCTTCCACAATCTCCACCTTCTGGCTACCATCTGCGATCTTCTCTTCCTTCTGAAGACTTTCCTTGTTGTCTCCTTCAGGGACACTTTAAAATATGCTTTCATTTGCAGACACTGCCAAACACGAAGCCTGCTGTTTCTCTCCTGCATCATCTTGCCTGCTTTTCACAGTGTGAATGGTGGCTCCCGCTAAGGTCAGTTTGAGGGTTAATTTTGTCTGCTACATAAGCAGCCTGGAGGCCTGATGCAGCTTCCCTCCCTGCTGTAGAAAAGTGGTTCCTGCTGAAGGACAGGGCTTTGGCAGCTCCCCTGGTGCTTGCTGCCTCAAGGCTTTGCTCTTGCACAGAAGTAAATGGCAGAGAAAGGAAGGCAGCGCCAGCCCCGCTGCCTCCAATACATGCTGCTTCTAACGCAGAGAAAGTGGACAAGAAATGGAAACTGCCCTTGGGGTCAGAAGCCAATAATAAAGGACAAACGGTTGCTGGTGCGTTGCTGTGTGCAGCATACAAGGGACACAGGCTGGTAGCACTTTTTAGCTACAGAGTATGGCTTTTTTTAGCTCAAGATGGTAGGCAGGCTTTCTGTTTAGGACATTAGTGTAACATTTGGAGATAGGATGATAGTTTTTCACAGAAATAGTCTGTTTTGAATGCTTTTTCATGCACTTTCTGTGGTTAGTGGAAGGACAGAGGGTGGCTCACGTGTCTAGTAAGGAGAAGTTTGCTCTCAAGAAGTTGGCCACGGTCTGAAAGTTTTGTCCAAGGTTTAGCTTCAGGCGGGACCTGGAACTTGCCTGGAGACTCAGTGCTTCATTGTGCTGGTGTGACTGCAAAGGATGCTATTATTTTCAGCATCTCCTACCTGACACATTTGGCACGAGGATAATTCTGCCATTTTTCACCTGGTCCACACACAATTTGTTACCCATCTAGTCTGAGTGTGGCACTGAATGGGGGAAATGACTGAGCCAGAGGAATCGGCTGTGGTCAGTCACCTGAGAGCTGGGTTTGAGGTGGCCTGTCAGGGTGACAGTCACCATGAGTGGGGGCCAGGTGGGACCATGAGCTTGGCAACCACAGGTGGTTTTCTGAACAACCAGCAGTGCCTTTTGCCCACTGAGATAACATCCCTTCTTCTATATTAAGTAACTCATTTACTTTTTACTACAGGCTTAAGTCCAAAGCTGAAATGGAGAAAGATCCAGCTGAGCACTTGGTCAGGTCTGTGAGTCCTTTCTGCTCCTTTCTGTCACCACTACTAAGCGCAGGACATGCCATAGTGCTGGAACCAACATCTCTTTTTTCTTTTTTTTTTCCCCCCGCCCCCCCAGTGTTGGCAGATCTGGCACTTCAGAGAAAAAAAAAATATAAAGGCCATTTTGTGTGAGTAGCAAAGGCACCTTTTCCTAATTCAGAGGTGTTGCAATAAATAACTCATCAGGGTCATGTTTTCTTATTTTGCTGTATTACAAAAAGTGCAAACTTTGCACTGCTTAAAATAATAAGTGAACTCGCTTACCCTTGAGTTCTTCTTGACTGCACTCCTGCCTCAAACCTCTCTGTGGAAACCACCCAAGAACAGAGGAATAAGTCATCTCCTAGAGCTGCTGCATTGGTTTCTTCATTGTTATTTCTGGGGGCAGGAGAGAGCTCCCATTTGCAGTAAGTCAGTGGCTAGCTGGGGGAAATGCCAGCCCCTGCTCCGTCTGGCATAAGAAAAACAGGTCCTGGTTTTTGTTGGGTTTTTTGAGGGAGGGTTTTATTTGTTCTAAGCTCTGCAAAATAGAAGTAAATATTTTTATCATCTCCATTTTAATAAGGGGGCTTGGAAACAAGCTGTTTATGGTGGGTGTGAGAAAACTGACTCGCTGCAATGGGATTAGGCCCTGTTTGAAAAAGGTGCTTGGTCTCTCAGCCCTGATGGAAGTACGGCTGGAAGCTTGTGTTAGAGTCACTGCTGAAAGCGCAGCTGCGAACAAGGCAAGAGCACTTATGGTAGAGTTCTGTCTTTGGGAGGGTTCACAAGCACCCAAGGAACCTGGGTGTCAGAGGTAGGCTGCGCTCTTAGGTGCACTCATCTCAGCAGCATGCGAGGCTGTAAAAAGAATTAAAACTGCATGGCCTGAAGGTGGGAATGTTGTGGCTTTCGTAGCAAGACAGAGGAGCAGGCTTACTGGAAAGATTGCTAGAGAGGAGGGATTGTAAATCACTTGGAAATAGCCACTGCTTTAATTTCTCCTTTTCTTTCCTGATTCTGCCAGAGGCACAACACTCGTACTTGCTGCAGGTGAGAAGGTGAGGAGGCTTTATCAGGAATGAGACCGAAAGGTAGGAGTGCAACAGATGTGACTAAAACCTAGAGCACTGCTGATAGTGGGTTGATGTGTTTAAAAAACAAACAAACAAAAATGTGTGCTATGACAAGTGCATCTCAACAAGCAAAAGAAGCTATCCTATTTCTTAGTAAGCAAAAACCACCTTAAGCCACAGCTGGAGTCCAGCCCCAGGTGCTCAGAGAAAAGGGGTCTGCAGCCAAGGCCCTCTTTTCCTCTCCCCACTGTGAGAAAACACAGAGCTTGAACTGGCACAGCCCAGCTGGGTTGCTGGGACATGGCTTATGGTCACTCTCCTTTGTGGGTAGCTGTGTGTATGCAGCAGCTGCTCAGGGGGGCAGAAGTCAGTCTTCTGGTGCTGGAAAGGTTTTGGGTATCCAAAGATTGACTGGAAGAGGCTGGAAATCCCTGCAACTCTCAACGGACTTGGAGGTTCAGAAACTCCTCTAGCCTGGAGCAGCAGCCCTCTAGATCCCTCTCTGATGAAGTGCGTGGTACTTCAGACAGATGCTCCGACCCATGAAGGGATGTGGGGAATAGCAGTGAAGCCAGTGACTCTCTGCTTCTGCTCCTGCTTCTAAATTTCTCATGTTGTAGTTTCTCCCTGAACACAAATACAGAGCAGGTGTGGAACTTATTTTAGATTAAGAGAAACAAGGTAGGCTTCCTGTGTGGGCAGAGCTGGCTTTCTTCCCTCTGCAGGGGGAATGTGGGCTCCAAAATGAGGACAAAAAAATTTCTAGCCATTCAAAGGTATCTTGAATGGGTAAAATAAGTGTGCTTATCGTATGTACTAAGCTTGGATGAGGAGGACTAGCAGGACACACTGTATTCAGACTTTGAAGCCAGCCTGTGGTAAAGGAAGAATGAGTTTGTTTGGAGAGGGAGATGTTTTAGCCCCTTGCTTTGGCTGATGCTGAAGGAGCTAGAAAAGAACGTGTACACTAACCCCATGTTCTCCTTTTAGCTTGTGTCTGGCTCCTGGTGCTGGCAAGGGGTTGGGTTTGGTGCCTGCTTGCTATGCAGAAAATCCTTCCAGCTGTGATTGACTGCTTCTGAGTAGCAGCCTTGTTCAAAAGTAGTGGTGGTGGTTGTGGCTCCAGGGACCATGCTCAGACCTGTATGCAGCAAAGTACAAGCATGACACCCCTCCCAGCTAAACTCACAGGGCCCAATGTCATGGGAGCCTTTGGCTTCCCTTTGCAAGCAGCCATGAGCCCAGCTTGCAGCTCTGTGCTGGCACCCAGGAGCAGAGGGCCCCGTGCCCACTTCTTGAGCTGCTCCTGCATCCCAGCCTCCCCACTGCCTCTGGTCTGCTGGATCACAGCATGCCAGCGCAGACTTCTGCCATCAAGCTTTCATCCAGCAGCAGCATCGTGGAAGAAGGGGATTTAATGAGCCAGCCTTAGGAAGGGCCATTGGGAGCAGGCATGGGAGCCATCCCATTCACTTCCTGAAGGGAGAAGAGCAGCTCCCTGTCCTGCCCCTACAGCACTCTGCTGCAAGCACCCTGTTTGGCTCCTAAGTGCAGTGCAGGGAGGATCCAGAGGCTGGCTGTCAGAGGAGCTGCTTGTGGGCTCTGCTTCATTCCCAGACCAGGACAGGAGAGAAGGGGAAGGGAGAAGAGTTTCTTTCCAGGTGAATTGAAAGAAAAGAGCCGACCTCGCAGGGAAGCAAAGAATAGCTGTTGTGGATAGTGCCCTGCAAAGGAATAAAGCATCCTGATAGTCTTCTTTTCTTTGTCCAGGCAGGAGGGAGGATGTTTCTGGGATGTTTCAGGATGTTTCTGGACCTTGGTTCTGGTGTGTTCCTTGTACCAGGAATTTTGGTCCTGTAGGTACTTGAAGAGGGTTGAAAGTTAGCAAACAAATTGCTTTACATGAGGGACATCATCTCCCTCCCTGCTCCCCCAGCTCCGAGAGCGATGGGCAAGCCAACTTTTTCCCACCTTCTCCTCCAGCCCTCTCCCTCAGCTTTCTGTTTGCTCTTCTTTGGCTAATTGTGACTATCTTCCTGAAGTGGAAATTAGTATCACCCCCTGGCATGCTTGGCTGGAGCTGTGGGAGGATGGTGCTGCCCCAGGCAGAGGGGGCAGCCCGCCCCACCACTGTCCCAGGCAGGCGGGGAGCCCACCCCACTGTGGTGGAGCTGGGGAGCCGCTCTGCTTGGAGAGTGCAAAGGAGGTGAGACGTGGCCTGCACACAATCATAGCAGGTCATGCCTTTTTTCATAATGCTGGCTTTCTGTCTAGAAAACATTATTCACTCTACTCTCAAAGTCTTTCAGACTTGAGTGTTTCATGCAGAAAATGCGTAGAGATGGGCAGCGAACACCCCAGGCTGTTAACCAGGGACCTTCCTTCCCTGTTTCACAGCCCACATCACATGCGGCTTTGGGCCAAGCCCTGTGGGTGCAGAGGTGGGCAGGGAGGTGCCTGGTCCCCCCTCGCCTCACACCCTGCAGTGTGGGTCCTTTCGGGTCCCTGCGTGCCAGGTCCCGTCCCAGTATGTTTCACAGGGTTGGGGGGCAGGCTGAGGAACCGGTGCCTCCACCAAACCAGTCTGAGCTGCTGGTTTAGTGAGTTGTCTGGCCTTGTGTGTCCCTTGCAGGCCACTAACGAGCACTGAATCCGATTCACCTCTCCCCCCCAAAGTATTCACACACATATGCATACATATGTGCACACACATACATGTATATATACACACATATAGAGAAAAGATGAAGTGTATTAAATGCATATCTCAAATATATGCCGTCTATCAAAAGAAATATTTCATAATGAGGTCTCTTTTTATTTTTCTTGTTTTGCCTGAAAATAATTTGCCCAAAAATAATTTCTGATTTTTCCTCTGATTTTCTTTCCTTATGGGCGGAGAGCAGACCAGGAAGCTCTCTTCAGGTGAAACATGATGTGCTTTATAACTGAAGGTCACCCTGGAGGCTGTGTGTCTACTGTAGCTGCCATTGCCAGACCCACAGAGAAAGCAGCACATGGGCAAACAGCCCTGGGAAGGACAACAGCCTGTTAATCCTGCATGTAGGGACATTTCTGCTCCTCCACTGGGCAGCAGCCAGGTCAACCATGACCTCAGTTTTTCTGAGTCTTTCAGGGACCTGCTCGAGACGTGCAGCCGAGCATCTTTCCAGCTACCCTGGATGAGGATTAGTGGTGGCAGCTCCCTGCCGGCATGGCTGGGCATGCAGCTCCTGTGTGTGGAGCAGTGCTGGTGAAGGGGGCAAGCAGCCTGTCCCAGGGCAGGGGCTGGGGCATGAGGTTCAGGGCTAATGAAAGTTTTGAAGTTAATGTATGGGAAGCCTGATGTGACCTTCTCCTTGCTGCTGCCTTTCTCTGGATAAATAGTCTCAAATCATGAGGGCTGCAAAACTAGTGCATTTCCTAGCACTAGCATCATGTAAATAAGCCAGGTCAGACAGCTGGCATGCCAGAAATTTCCTCAACATGTTCCTATCCCCATGATTTAACAAAATGCAACTATATCCTAAGAGCCCTGGAAACAAATCACTCTTACATGTATCAGGGATGTTTTAAGTATCTCTGAATGTCTTGGAAAAGAAGACAAGTAACTGTTTCTCCTTGGAGGAGGTGGGGTGTGTGGTCCCAGACAGGGGGCTCATGGGGAAGATGAAGGGAGGGAGCTGCTGAGTTACTGTAGCTGCTGTGCAGCAAGGAAGAGGTGGTGTTATAAAGAAGGATTTCCTGATTTAAGGCACTGAATACATTTGAATTGTTTTGCAGCATAATTGGCTTGCACTTATTAGTGAGGTAATGCAATAGCCAGAGAAGCAGAAGCTGTGTCTGCTTCTGCAGCAGGAGGCATCAATTATGGAGGAAGGAGGACATGCTGTATAAGGTCAGGAGACAGCAAAACAAACAGGACTATATTCTGCTTTTTCTCTGCCTGTCCAGGTGATGTTTGCTGTGGTAGGGTGTGAGTTCCCCCAGTAACATGAAATGAATCCTGTCTCCTTTCTAAGGAGAAATGGGTCAGTATTTGCCATCCCTACAGCCCCAATACCACAGCCTGCCACATTATGGATGCTAATTATGGCAGTAAGTTCATGACTTCAGCTCACTTTCTGGAGGCTGTGTGTGGAGAAATGTGAATTATACAGAAGCGGGATGTGAGTTACTCATCTTTGGATGGACAGTTCCACCAAAGACAAATCAGATTTTATTCTACGGAATCTCCTCTCTCCTTAATCTTCAGAGATTTATTGGAAAGCTTAAGTTTAGGAAAGACCACTACACTCTTGAATCTCTTCTGTCTGTCACAGACAAGTACGTTTCACCTATTTATCACTGGGTGAATTTTAGTGTTATTCTCATCTATGACAAGAAAGGCTTGGGAATGAGATCTGCGGCATGTTGTCTCTGGCACTTACTGGGGATTTCCCCAGCTGCATTAATGCTGCCTGGACCAACACATACCTAAACATGCCCCAGCATAGACCTTCCAGGAGGTGTCCGGGAGCAGCAGCTGGCTGCGGAGCACGTGGGCTCCTGTTCTTGGTGGCCATGATATCAGCTGGAGCATGATGGACATGTAGGGAAGTCATGAGCAAAGTCTACTTGTAGGGAAGAGGTGAAGCTCAATGAAATGGGAAAACTAGTCCAAGCAGAGATGCCAGGCTGGAGCTTTGTGGGAGCAGAAGGCAGCTCATGCCATCCCCCAGCTGACCTGGTGAACTTGTAAAGCCATTGCCCTTCCTGGGGAGCAGCTTGTAACTTGGCCAGAACAAGTTCTGGGGTACATGCCAGCAGCATCCCTGTGGAGAGAAGCACACAAAGGACAGGTAGAGCAGTGCTTGATTTCCACATGGTTAAAAGGGTCCCTTGCACAATCCCAGCTCTAGAGTTGAGATGTGGTTTTGTGAAGGGGTTGTCCAGCTTTTGGCTATGCCCAAAGTGACTTTGAGGCTTGGGTTGTGGTGGCTGCAGATTCTGGGGCTGCAGGGACAGAGGCTGCGGGAGGAATGCTGAGGAGACAGGGCCCCTAGCAGGCTGCAAGCCAGACAGCTCTCAAAACACAAGTGCTCTCTGTCTCTGCTCTTGAGAGACACTTGCTGGAGAGCGGGATCTTTTTTCCTAATTAAGAACAACATAGAAATATATGTAATGTCAGATTTCCCCAAAGCCACAGAGAAATGCAGGTGGGAAAGGGAGGGGAGCTGAGGAGCAGCAGACAAGTGGAAAATCCCAAGCTTTATTAGCGCTTCATTTTCCACATGGAGCACCATGGGGTTTTGTCATCTTTGCCTGAGATAAGACATGGGAAAAAGGACCTTTATTTGCAGCTAGGTCATCCAGGCCCCTTGCAGGGCAGGCAGGTTACTTATTCCACCTGGTAGTCCTGCCGGTAGTTTGTTTAAATATCTCTCTGTCTCTGTCGTGCTGTTGGAGGTGTGTATGTGGAAAGGGCACTGACATCTATGCCCTGCCCGAGGAGGATGAACAGCATGTGTGTAATCTCAGTGAGCTCCTCTTTGGGGGACATGCACTCTTTGGACGCAATGCATTAAGCTCAGAAAGTTTCAGCTTACCAACCTGCCCATCTAGCTTGCTTCCCTAAGAAAATGAAGTGTCGGCAGCTGCTCTGTCTCTCCCACCTCTCCACAGTGGTGACCTCTGTCCATCAAGATTAATAGAGGCACGGAGACCTCAGAGATGATCTGACCCTTCATATTTCAGAGCTGAAAGTAATAATAAAAATTTTATTTTGATTTATAGCTGAAGAACAGTGGAATTTGCCAAGCAGACTCTGGGCTAATCTTGTGCCTTGAGGTGGGAGCTGCTTCTTTCGTGCCCCAGAGCATCTCTTGGTGGGAAGACGGAGGAGGGCAGCACCTCTTGCTGCAGGGTAGCCCTTGCTGTTCACAGATAAGGCACATGGACTTTGCAGGATATTGGCACATGGTCTTTAGGGAGCAGCTGGACTGCAGAAGGCAAGACATACTGACAGAGGTGAGAAAATGCCCTTTGATTGCTTAGCTGCTTTTGAAAGGTGCAACAAGGAAGATTTATCACATGTGTAATTTCAACCAAGGGTCTTAGGGGCCTGGGCTCTTGGCTAAAGTGGAGAGACAGGGGTTCCTCCTCTGCAGTTACTGTCACATACCTGATCTTGAAGGAGTCACTTGGGGAGCTGGGAGCTATTTGTATCACCCAGCTTTGGGTAGAGTGCCTCATCTTCTCAGCCTTTTTCTGTAATCACAGCTTACGCCTTCCCCATCTATGAAACCGGGCCGATCTCGGGCAGCCACCAGGCAGGGAACCATGGCTCATCCTGCCTGGATGTGCGCAGGAGGTCCTAAGGCGCTCACAGTAAAGCTGCGGGGGCTGATGCCCTGTGCTAGTCCCTAGTAAGAACCTGGTTTCATAGTGCTCTGTGTTGGGAGTTCTCCTTGCTCTTTTCTGGTGGCAGCAGATCTGGATTCTTGATATTTAAATCAAGATATTTAAATTTAAATTGATGAAGAACTTCATCACCAATGCCTTCAGTTGCCCTCTCACAGCCCAGTGGGGCTGCCCCTGCGCATGCTGAGCTGTGGGGCTGGCAGGCCCCTGCAGCTCTGCCCTGACAGGCTAGCTTATGTGGGAATGGGACTTCCCACAGGACTTCCCACCTTCTGCTGAAACTAATACCCTCTGAAATGATATTTCTAGATATCTGTGTTCCCCCCGAGGTCACTTCTTTTCTGACCCAGACAGTGCTCGGTTAGTTCTTCACAGTCTATTAACAGCTCTTCCTGCGTAATGTTCTCTCTTTAGTACGTGAGCCAAATATAGCCAACCATCAAAACTTTTTGACGATCAAAACCTCTTAGAGGGACAGGCTTGGCAATAGGGGGTGTTTACAGGAGGGCGACATGTGTGTGCAAAGCTGAACACCGTTTTTCCTGTGTTTATCTTCCCCTACCACCAAGAGGCATCTCAGGGCAGGTGGGAAAAGTCACACTGCACTTTCATAGCATCTTAGTGGCGTTACTCTCCTAGAAACAGCACTGAAGCTGTGCCCTGTGGGCTTGCAATCACAGTTCAGCTCCTCATTTCGTTCCAAGCTTTGGCTGCGTTATCTGTCAGGAAGATAATTCCTTGACCTTGCGGTCAGGGGATGAGTGCTTTGCTTAGTGATTAAGCCACTGCAGTAGATAACACGCCATGTTTAATCCCTTTGGTAGCTGGTCCCGGGGAGGGGGGGGCAGGAGGGGCTGCAAAAATAAAGTGGCTTGTGATAGGTCTGGAGACCTCAGAAACAGTGGCAACAGCGCAGAAACTGTGGCTGTGTATGCCTATCCTCCTAAATTAATCTGGTGGCCGACTGGAAAACAACCAGCATATCTAGGGCACTATTTTATCAAGTGATAGAGCCATATGGTGCAAAAACCCACCGTTGTCTGAGGGCTTAGGCATGTCAGAAATCAGGGAGTCCCTTCGTCTAGTGATCCTGTCTGCTAGCTGGCATATATAAAAAGAAGGTTTATAATTATTTTTCCTCCACTCTGTCGATGGGGGTAGGGACTCCTGAATAACCAATTAATCCTGCTGACTCGAGCTGGGGAAGGATGAGATATAGCCTTTTCTGCTGCTTCAAAGCTGTGGCTGGGATATGGCTAGGAAGCATCCAGCTGGCACACTGGAAAGCCCCACAAGCCTGCCTTAATGTCCAAGCAAATGCATCAGAGTGTGGATGCACAACCAGGTTTTAGGGTTGTACAAATCATCAAGGGTTGAAGCCCAGGCCCTCTGGTGATATTTAGGGTCCTGCCTGCAAGTGAAATCAGAGCACTTTGACTGACAAGGTCTGACCTAGGAGCTTTCATCCTCCCAGCCAGCAGTCTGTCCCCCTCTTTCTGCTGAGAGACTGCTTCTTGCACCTACCAGAGAAGAAGAAGATGAGGACATGAGCCCACATCCAGCCTGCCAGTGGTGAGACACTGTCTTTCTTGAGGAAGGCCCTTTTTTTTGAGCAATGATCTCTTCCCATGCTGGCACTGTATATTTAAGGATTACGATTCCCCTTTAATCTGGCTTTTCCTTTTCAGAAGGTCCCAGCCTTCCTTGGAAACAACCCCAGCCTCAGGTTTCCTTTGGCTGTGGTGTCACCTCTGCTCCAGCACAGGAATGTGCTAGTTGTCACCATGTGCTTGCCTCTGGGCAATTGACCTTACGGGGCATGAACCCAGCCCCGTGGTCTGGTGACTGAAATGAAATGGTTGCTCACAAACAAAGCCATGCATGGATCTGGCCTTTGTGCGAAACTGCCAGCCAGCTCTCCACTTTCCTAATGAGAACTGGACTACAGGCATCTTGTGGGTCTCTACCAACCCCTGGCAGTTTGACATTAAATTTGGTCTTTAAGAAAGAAAAAAAAAAAAAGAAAAAGAAAAAGCAGAATTAAAACAAGCTTCAGCAGAAATGTGCTTCCTCATCCTGTGCTCTTGAGCTACGTACCTCTTCTGCAGGTCATCCTTCTCATCCTAGCACTGACACACAGTAAAATCCTTTTAGTGCCAGCTCGCATTCAAACACCAAGAGAAATGCTCCTCTTCACCCTCTGCTTTGCAGGAGCCCCCTGGGCACCCTTGGCTGCTGCCCCAGAGCCCAAAGGGTGGCAGGTTAACTCAGGCTCCCTCCTAACGTCATGGGGTGTTGCCTACCAGCCCCCCGGAGCAGCACCTGTGCAAGCCTGGGGTGGAGGAAGCCACTGGGCTGGGGTGCTCCAGAAGGTATTTCTCTGCTACTGCAAGGGAGGAGCCTTCAACAGGAAAGAGACCTTAAAAATTTAAAAATTCCTCATGAGTCTCACGTAGGGTCCCAGTCCTATTTTCATTATATTGTCCACTCATTTAATTCCTCCATGCGCTTATCCCAGCCAGGTCCATGGATCTGGCTTCTCTTTTCCTTCCTTATTCTTACCATGCATTCAGGACATGTTTCTTTGCTATAGTGGTGTGAGAGCCATCATTGTTGGAGATGTCTAGAACAGCTTTTCTACATTTCTCCACTCACTTGGCTTTCCAGCCACCCCCAACCCTTGTTGGAAAACACCTCTCCTTTCTTATCTGCGGTCCTAAGTATCTTCCACCGTTCTTCATTCCCTGAGGGTATCCAAAATGTTGTGTGAAACAAGCTGTTTGGCCATGCACGTTTGTGGCATGAGACCTACAAACCATACCTCCTATGATTTGAAGGTTATTTAAATCTGCCATTTTGCCATTTCTTTCTTCTCTCTCACATTCAGCAGTTCTTTCCTTTCCTGTGGGGAGACATTTTGCTCCTTTGCATTTGTGCCTCCAACTTCTCCATAGAAAAGACTTATGCTAAATTTGTACTCCATACATCTGACATGTTGACTCCATGGCCAGCCTTGCCTGCTTGCAGGATGCCTTCCTGTACCTGAGGACATCAGTGTGTTATCATGGAGAGGACTGAGACAGTATTGATAGGTTAGAGGGTACTGTACAGCGTATGAGCTTATATAGCATTGGCATCAGGACAGATGGAAAGGGTCCCTGCGGATTCCAGGAGACTCTGCGGAAATTCCCCTGGTAGCTTACAGTAAATTTTCTGTGCATTTGGGGACTCGTGGGCTGTGACTGAATCATGTGATATCTGCATTATAGTACAGTGTCTTTGCAGGGAGGGATCCGTATGTTCCCAGAGCCTGCAGGAGCTGCAAGAAATCTACAGAGTAGCACGGTGTAGTCTGATCAGAGACACTTAGAGAGGACAGTAGCTCTGAGTGTGAACATCACTGCCTTCAGGAATGTCTACTTCCACAATTTTTTGACGGAACCATAAATAAAATGCATTTAAATGCCTGACTGTGCAAAGAGGGACATGCAGGTTCTTTAAAATGTTATAGGAATCACAGAAAATTACTGTTACAAGCCAGAGTGCCTTCTGTCCAGAAGATATTAGGGCTTGCAGCACCCAAGAGATGTGAGTTGGAGTGACTGCTCCCATGCAAAGTGATACGGAGTGTATCCACAGCAAACCTAAGAGGTCAGGTGCTCTAACTAGTGTTGCATAAAGCCCTGAAGGATCCCTTGGCCTGCCTGCCTGCCTAGCATTTTCTGAGAGAGGGCAGGTCAGCACTGGTTTACTGAAACAATCCTCCCTGGTTTTACTTCCTCCTGCGTGGCAGTAGGTGAAACTGCTAGCAGAAAAAGCAATGTCGTGACTCGGAGCTGTTGAGATATGTCTAAAATTCCTGTCATAATAGGTCATGCAGGCCTATATAAGCTAATTATGAATTTACCGGTAGAGCTCAGGATGGGTTGAAAAGCCCATAAGGAGAAGCTGGACAATACTTAGCCCGTCCTAGGCACTGCACTGCTAAACTGCTAGTGGTGACTGAGCTAGTTGCTTTAACACTGACTTGGTTACATCCACACCTCACTGGCAGTCATCACAGTGGTGATAGGGTGGATGTATCTCAGACAGGCTGCCAGCCCCAACTCAAAGCACAGGCGATGATGACTGCAGAAAGGAAAGCTTCCCTCTCATTCAAGAAGGGGCACCGCTTCCCGTGCCAAACACTGGTCTAAGCGTGGAGGGTAAACACCTAATCACTTCTTCTGGTGCTGCTAGTGCTCACCCCATTTGTGTTACACCATCTCGGCAAGCAATGCGAGGGAAGCAAATTGGCAGTGGTGCTGCTATTTAAAAATCAAACAGTAGCATCCTGCTGCTATGCCGCAACTTCCTAGTTCTTCTTTAAGTTTTCAGTCTACACCATGCAAAGGCCCAAAGCTTGGATTCAGACAGTTCCTGTAGTTGCTCGTGCACAGGCATGCCTCAGTTTAAGGAAAAGCAGGGCTAATTAATTGGCTTGAAGCCTTTACAGACAAGTGGCAACTTGGGTGTACCCTGTGGATGGCTCTTCAGGTACCAAGCTGCAGGTGTAGGCAATGGGAGCAGGAGCCTCAGGGCCAAACTGGCTGAGAAATAAAGACAACGTCAATCTGGTGGGAACAGAAATTGGTGCAGAGGCTCTTAGACAGTGTCTGGGTGAGGGCTGCAGAAATCTCCCAGTAAGAGCAAAGTCTCAATCCTCCGTTGGGCTTCATGTCGGAGTCTACCCAGGATGGCTGTGTAGTGGTCCCTCTGCAGTGAAAATACTGCCTTTCTGTCCATGGATCTCGCCTTGTGTTTCTTTGATCTCACTTTTTCCTTCAAGTCTGAGGCAATAGCTGTCACTGGGAGGTAAATGTGCAGCCTGTCTCGTTCAGTGTGGACAGGAGACAGGTGCACAGGTAGCAAAGCTTGTGAACAGAGTGAGCCACCTCCTAGGGTCTAACAAAATGCATACAACTTGGCACTTAACAAAACTCTCAACTGCTGGCATAATGCTCTGGGATTTTTTCAGGACGGAAAGGAAAATGTCTTTCTGCTTTACCTACACATCCATGTTTTGAGCTCCCTTCCTCATTTATTTTGTAAATCATTAAATAATTGTCAAAAATGGCACAGCTTACTTTAGAGGTGATTAAAAATGAGAAGAAATTATCCCATCACCCTCTTCCAAACTACAACATTCCCAATAGCATCTGACAGACACAGAGCCAAATCTCTTACTCCCCGTTGTTTAGCTTGCTGTCTGACAAGGTGCTTCTGTGCCAGCTGCTCTTCCCCTCGGCTGTATTGTGCTGTTTAAGCAGACATTGCTTTGCAAACACCCAGGAACACAGCGTGCAGCATGGGGTATTGACAAACTCGTCGCCGTGCCTAAAAATACCAACTGATATGTGACCCTCCCATCCCATTGCCCGGGTACAGCGTAGGCAGGGGGAAATTTCCATCAGGCTCTTGGAAGCATAACCTATCCCAAGGCATTGTAATTTACATAAATAACAAAAAGCTTAATATATCTAGACTGTATTCTTTCCTGGAGTAACTCTGCTGGCTCTATGGAGGTTACTCATGGGATGAACTGGGCCCTGTCACTTTAACGTGCTGAAGGAATGTGTATTGTGTGCTGTCATACGTACAGATATAAGCAATTCCAGCCAGCCAGGATGGTATAAGGATTCTCAGTCAATGCCTGCTCTTTCATTTAATGTTTCCATCTGTAGCTCCCGCCCATTTCTGCTAATGCACTCTCCTCCTGCCTTGCCTCTGTTCTGGGCTCCCAGCACAGCCTTATCTGTGCCACTCACCTTCAGGCCCTCCATTTGAAAGCCTAAGGAGGAATTTTACAGACCCTTCAAGTGCTTCAAGGTTTGGGGCAATGCCCAGAAGTGGAGGCTGACACCTTAAAATCTTCATCCTCCATGAAGCACCAGCTGCAGAGCAGGAACCAGAGGAGCTGCCACAGCAGGGGCACAGGGACATCCTTCCCTTGCAACCAGCAGCCGTTACTTAGAGGCCTGCTTGGGGAACAGGGAGGACGTGAGAGCGAGCTCCAGCTAGATCACACGGAGTGCCAGCATGGCCTGGGGCAAGTCACATCAGTTCTTTTTGCTTCAGTTTTCCTGTACTTAGGCCAAGGGCGATAACTATTTTACCTCACAGCCGGGTCCTGAGACTGGATGCAGGGAGCTGTGCAAAGCACGTAAGAACAAAATAGCACTGGCAGTTCGGTTTTGTAATACAGGATATTTCTAACAGCCAGAGTGGTTTTGTAATGCGGGGGATTTCTTGCTAAATGGCAGGGATGTAGGAGATGAGTGCAAACTTGCCAGAGAATTATTTGGGTCCTTTTAGACTAGAATCTTATAATAACGAGGTCGTGCTTTATAGTGAAGAGCCATGCTCAAAGAATGGGCTAAGGACAAAGTCAGACCTAGAACTGAATTTTTTATGCCCTAGCATTGAGAAGCATACAGGATGTGGGACATATCCCAATATGGAGGCTCTGAACACTGGCCTTCCCCAGAGTGCTGTTGCTCTGCGCAGAGACGGAGAATGTGTTTCCACGTTATCTTGTACAGAAGTGTTCCGCTTTTTTTCCTTTTCCCAGTGTTTTCCCTTCAAAACACCATCTAGTAACATCTTACCAAAAAGAAGGGCAGAGCTGCCTTGTGCCTAGAAGCAGAAGCATTATGATTTTTCTTACCGTGTCTCAGGACTGACTCTTTACAGTGAATATTACTTACTTGCCAAGGGCTTGTGGGGCTGCACTCCCACAAGCTGTATTGGGGCTCTGTCGGCTCATGTTAGAACATGCCTGTACTGTGCTGCAAAGTAAATGTCACAGGGCTCATTTTCAGAGGGTCTGGGCTAAGCCAGTGTCTTCCTCTTCTTGGCCTATGACAGCCTTCCTTTACAACTATGACAGCTAAGTCCAAGTCTAACAAACTTAATTCCCTAGGACCTTGACTCAGCAAAGCATTAAACGAGCTTAAACTTGTACGCTTTGAAGGGAGCCTGCATGATCTGAGAGCAGGCAGATCCCTCCCAGAGCACCTCCGCTCTCCTGGATGTGGTGGCTGCTCTGCGGGACAACAGCACGGTCTCAGGTCTGCAAAGCAGAACTGTGCACGAAGAGAGCCACAGTCATCACCTGTAGTGTGCTGCATCTAATTAAGTTTTGTGTGTCATCCTTATACCTCCCTTCATCTGCTTTAAGAAGAAAAACAAAAAGAAGATGAAAAAAACAAACAAAAAAAAGACTTGTAAAATGGCATTCTAACTATTGCATTTTTGTCTTCACCACCAGAGGAAGAACACCCATAGCTGAAAGCAAATCTCTTGTTTTGGTGTAACAACTGGTGGCGATGAGAAGCTAGGTAGGATGTCATCAGTGGCTCTCTGAGGTCAGTACGGGAGCTGAAAAACGTCGCTTCCCTGATGACAGCTAGCAGAGGTGGCTCTGGGGCTGTTCTTAGCAGAACTTCTGGAAAACTAGTGGTTGATGGATTCTGTATTGCAAATTCTGTGTTTCCCACATCTCCCTGTCCAGGCTTGGCTTTGTAAAGACTCGCACACTAAAATAAGTCCCCTCTCAGACCTGTGTGTACTGCATATTCAGCATCTGTTTAGCGAACAGAATTCCCCTGGCATCAGGAGAAATTTTAGCACAGAATGAGCCTGAAGCTCCATAAGCATCATAAAAGAAACACGGTAGGTAACCAAGGTGAGAAATCCAATCTTCACATCTCTCTTATCCATGTGGTGAAAGGATTTATGATAAACTGCGTTAAAAAATACCTTGTAAAATATTGACTAGTGGTGGTGCAGCTGCTCCTCCTAATAGCTTTTGAACTTGTTTGCCAAATTCAGCCTTGACAGAGTGATCATGGTTTCATGATGAATTTTGTGTGAAGAGGCACCACGCAGAAGAGATTGTTGGCACTCTCACTGGCACTGAAGGACTCCAGCTTTAGCCCAGATGCTGTTAAAAACTAGACAAGCCACATAAAACAAGATAGCCTGTGAACACTCAAAATGTGTGAAAGATTCATCCAGAGCTCAGACAAAAGAAACTGCTCTTTAGTCAGTGTGAGTTCTCTGATGTCTAATACAAGATGAACTCATCCTGCAGCCTTGGTTTCACTGAAGTGAGGATCACAGGGCACTCGCCCAAGGAACCAGGCTGCACACTTCTGGGGCCTCTGACATTACCTGTCTTTGTTCTGCCATAGCTAACAGTGTGACAGACTCTTCTTTTCCGATACTGTGCACTTGATCATATTGTCTCACTATGCAAAACGTTAATATATAACAATGTTTTACCTGAAAATGAATCCCAGGACTCGGTCCTGTAATTCTTTTTAGAGCATGCCAACTTCAGAAACCCTGTAAATATTCAGAGTGGTTTTTAGCAGGTCAACTACTAGCAGTAGTACTAGTCAATGGGCAGCAGTAAGCAGCGCAATGGTTTTCAAGTGGTGTTAGAGGTGTGTCCACGTGTCAGTGTTTGGCTCTAGATTTGAATCTTTAGTGGCACTGGACCCAGATTTTGGGTTGTCCTGTTAGATCTACAGGATCCAGTGTGAAACCTGGAGCTAGACTCCAAGTGTTTAGGAACCAAAACCTAGGAATTTGATGCTAGCTGGATCCAAGGTGTGTTATTGGTCGCAGAAGTTTCCTGATAATTGTCTTTTTGTTGCTGTTGCTTTTATAGTGCAGGTATTTCATGGTCTAGTGGTCATTCTGTGGCATGCACGCAAATGGCCTAGAAGCAAAGTCTTTATTATAACCTTATGATTATAATACAGCAATAGCCTAAAATGTGTTTTCTAATCCCAGGAGAGGACCAACCTAAGTTATCTTTCTGCAGGACCTAACCAAACGTCATCAGCTGCTCCTGTGCTCTAAATAAGCCGTGATCTACTTCTGAGCTGTGAGGTAACATGCTGCTTGCTTTGATTTTTAGTTCTCCCTGGCCTGCAGCTCAACATCAAAACCATCAAATAAGCCTCATCTAAAAGGGCCATGCTCTTTACGTGTGTCCCAGGGTTTAATTTCTGTTCCCCACAGAAATCTAGCAGTAAAACTCCTCAAATAAACAGAAGCATAAGGAGACCCAAGAAATACCTCTCATGCCTCCACCCAACTTGCTGACTTAATTTTCCATGCCATGAATCTAAACAACTTGTAAACTCCATTGACTTTCACAGTCTTTAGACGGGAACCACTACAGAAATAAAAAATATCCATACACAGATTGATGTCTTTTGAAAAAAAAAATATTTTTTTTCATAAGATTCCACATTCAAAACTTGAGCTGCACACTGCATTGTATAGGAACAGTAGTTTGCCAATCCAGTTACCACCATGTAGGTGTGTTTTGATTAGTTTGGCTGTAGCCCCAAGGTGTCAAACTCAGTCAGCAGCAGGAGATGGACCCCAGGTGTAATTACAGTCAATGGCAAAGACATGTCTCCTGGGCTGTAAAACATTCTCAGTCTACACTGGAAACGCCCCATCAGAGGGAGGTTTGGACAAAGACTTCAGGTAGATTGCAGTAGACCTTTAGGGAAAAACTGCACTTACAGTTAGAGACTGTGTCCGCTCATACGCCCATCACATTTTGCCTTCTTTCTGCTGTTTCCCAGCTCTCCCTATTTGCCCTCTGCTAAATGGATCAAGCAGTGAACTTCAACCACAGTGCGATGCTGCAGGGAGCAAGAGCCCTCACATCTGTGCTGGCAGGCTTTCTCTGCAGCCCCAAAGGCTACAAAGAAGATGAAATGTTGGCTATGCTGCAGTTGCTGCAGGTTTTACCGCAACTCCAGTGCTGCCAGGCAGCGAGGGAAGCTTTGTGCAGGCTGGATTTGGGCCACTGTTATCTCTTTTCTAGGTCTTTGCAGCTACAAGGGCACACACGGATCGTTGTGGTATGAACAACACCTGAAGACGACTGTTTTTTTATCAAGGATCTTGACTGGTGTTACAGCAGGATTGGTTTAACTGTTCAAACCGATTGCTGTTTTGAGGACAAGGGTGAGGGGACAGACTCCTACTGGGAAACAGTAACACACCTGTCCTTCCCACAGCTACCGCTATTTTCAGATTTTGGTGTTAATTAGTGCTTTTCACCAACAGATATGTTTTACTTTAATAACCACTCAGATAAATAAATAAATAATAAATAAATAAATAGTACTTTGTGCTTTGTTAGTATCGTTTGTCCAAAGTCTTTGAAGCATTTTGCCAAGCCAAGTGTTACTATTTCCTGTGAGTCCCAGCAATCCCAAGAGCCTGACTCTGCTTGCATTGGTATCAATAGGAGCAAGCCCAGCCCCTGAGGACTTGCCTGGCGTTACACAGCAAGCCAATGACTCACGGAGCAAACATCACTCAGGTGCCCTAATTCCTACTTCCATGCTGCCTGCCCTCAACAGCACGAATTGTACCATGATTCAAAGAAGAGCAAGTTCCATCAAAATCAAAGAAAATCCCTACTTGCTTAATTTTCAATACTGTTTGTATAATGTCTCCAGCCTTGCAGGGCGCTGGGGTGCACGTGGTCTACTGTTGTTGTTGCTGTTCATTTAACACCTTCCTTAAAGCCTTCTAAGAGTCTTTTTACCTGCTGTCACCTCCTGGGAAATTCTGGTAAGCAATGTAGGCATGCAGGACTGCATGCCTGTGCCATATGTCAACCTTCGTCTGGTTTTCTCTTCTACTGTGTTGTATGTCAGAGGCAGCTGCAACGAAACAAGATCCTGGCTGTTCTTGCTGCTTCTTCCCCATGCTCCAGGTCAGATGCCATCACCACAGCAACCCAGCATGGCATCAGGGATGGTGGAACAGAGAGCTGGTGCTGCCCAGAGCCAGAAAAAAAACAGCAGAAAGTGCCTGTTTTGGATGTGTGCTCGTAACTGCAACCCAGCAGATGTGGAAATGTGGAAACCTGGAGCGGAACCCTGTCTTACTTGAATGCTGTGCACAAGACGTAGGTAGGCTTGTCACATTTCAAGTGCATCAACAGCAGAAGGACTCAGTTCCCTCTAAACAGTATTGAGTTAGAGTTATAAAAAAGCCTTGATCCTCATCTAAGAGAATCTGTAATGTAACTTATTTTGTGCCTGTACTCCTTCTTGTGCCCTATATAAGAATACAACCATTAGCACCAGTGGACAGGTAAACGCTGCCCTGCTCAGTAGACGATGATAAGAACTGGGTGAATGTCTCATTGCATGCAGCTTATAGAACCATTAGGTTGGAAGGAACCTCTGGAGGACACCTGGTCCAACCTCCTGCTCAAGGCAGTCCATGTTGGATAAGGTTGCTGAGGGTCTCCTCGAGTTTTGAGAATTCCCGAGGGTGGCAATTTCTCTATGCAATCTGTTTGCAGATTTCCATTTAGAAATGATCCACACGTTTGCCACAAAGGCCAGCTTCCACAGGTTCATTCATTTTTGTACCTTAATGAACAAGTGGGTTGTGTGGGTGCCCGTCAGTTTGTGGATTGCCCACAAACTTCTCTCCTTCTCCCCCTCCTCTGAAAGAAAAGAAGAAATTGTACAGATGTTTGTAAGAGAAACTTTGAAAGGAGAAGGAGCAGTGAGGAGACATGGGAGGGGCAACAGCTGCAAACAGCAAAAGTGAAATTGTGTTTGTGAGCACTTCTAACAGCTTCTGCCCAGCTCTGATCATAACGTCTACTTACATGGTGTTATGAAGTCTTGATCTGTGCTTTCTCTTGCTTGGTAGCAGCAGTGGGTGAGGGGCACCCAGGGGCATATGGCATTCTGTACTCCAGCCCTCCCCACCTTCAGCATGGAAGTGCAGCGGCTTTGAAAATGCAGTCCCTTAAACCAAGCTGCCTGTCACTCAAGCCAGAATCAGCTGGGGTGGTTTTGGTTCTTAAGTCAGTAGGCTCTAGTAGTCAGTAGTCTTTGCTGTCTGCAGTTCCAGCTGGAAAGGGTGCAGCTGTAGTCAGCTCCGGTGTAGACAATCAATGGGTAACTCACAGGCTTCAAGCAGACTTCTTCTGCAGCCCTCTCTGAGAAAATGCATGTGCTTGTGGGATGAAGGACACAAAAACTCGCTTCCCCTCTGTAAAGATGACAGAGGTCAGTCCTTAAAACAAGCCCAGAACAAAAAAGTATTTTAAAAAGTATGTGATATAGCTGCCACGTTTTTGTGCGATACCCTGCTCCCCCAAAATAAGAATTTAGGGTGGTTGTTGGTTGTTGTTGTTTTTGAAATGTTAAATATTAATGCAGAGGAGCTTTCTGATGCATTATGATGGACAACCAGTGATGTATCCCCACTCATCTGTGACAAGATCTTTCATTTCTTATTCAGGTGGGCATGCAGTTCTGCTTCCAAGGCCATCTTGTCAAAGGTGCGCATGTTTGTCTCTTCCCGTACCTTTTCCCGGACATGGAAGGAAGCCCGAGCGACAGACCTGGCATTTTCTAAGACAGTCTTCTTCTCCTTGAAGATCTGCTCGCTCCTCTCCAGCTTCCTCTCTATAGAGAGGAGGATCTCCCTGCGCCGTAAGTCCTCATACTGTTCCACCTTTTGCTTGTTCATCTTCTGCACTTTCTCCTTCTCCAGACGGCTCAAGACCACCTTGCGGGCTTTTTCTTGGACGACCTCTTCGGCAACCTGGGCAGCATGCTGGAGCTTTCTCTCTGTCTCTCTAGCCAGGGCCTCCAAGTGCTCCTTCTGCTCTCTTTCCTTCTTCTCTGCTGCCAGTTTGGCTCTCTGGATCTGCAAGTCCTCCCGCCTGGCCTTCTCCCTCAGCTCCTGGTTCCTCTTCTCCACTAGCTGCTCATAGTTCTCCTGAGCCTTGGTCAAACTCATCTCCAGAGATGCCTTCAGCATTTCCTTCTCTTCTGCCTGCTGCTTGGCCAGTTCCTTGAGCAGGGCCTCGTGCTTCAGCTTCTCTGCTTGGTTGAGCAGTTTCTTCTCCTTCTGCAGCTGCACCTCCTTCTTCAGCCTCTTCTGCGCGGCCGTGGACAGCTTCTCTTGCAAGAGCTGCTCCTCTCGCTCCCGGTGCTCCTTCTTCCCCTCCTCCTTCGCCTTCAGGTTGTGCTCTTGATGGAGCTTCTTCTGCTTGTCCTCCTGGACGGCCCTCTCCAGCCTCTCCCTCCGCAGCCGCTCCTGTTTCTCTGCTTGCTCCCGCCACCTCTCCTCGCACACCAGGCGCTGCCTCTGCTTCAGCAGGGCGGCCTCCTCCTGCTCCTGGCTCAACCTCCCCCGCCGCTTCTCCACCTGGCTCTCCCACATCCGCTGGCCCTGCAGGAGGGCCCTCTGCTTCTCCTTCTCCTCCTGCTCCTTCCGCTGCTCCGCCAGGCGCCGCTGGCTGTCCCACTGCAGGTGGGCCGCCTGCCGCTGCTCCCGCAGGAGGCTGGCCTCCTGGTGCTTGGCGATCATCAGCGCCGCGATTTTCTTGTCCCGCTCGGGCACCTCCGACAGGCCCTTCCTCCTCTTCACCTCCCTGACGATCCTCTCCACTCTCTGGGCGGTCTGCGGCGAGTGGCTGAGGTCGCCCAGGCTGAAGCTGCGCCCCAGCAGGGAGCCGTTAGCGGCGGCGGTGGCTGCCCCCCGGCCCCGGCTGCCCCGCTTGCCCCCGCGCTCCCGCAGGCTCTCCCCGCTGTAGGAGGACGAGGCCCCCGATTCGGAGGAGGTCTTGCCCCAGCTGCCCTCACGGCGCTTCTGCAGCGAGTCCAGGGAGTGGCTCTTGGCCTTGGTGCCCACCGATGCCCCGGCCTTCCTGCTGCCATGGGGCTGGGGCCCGCCGGCGGCGGTGGTGGTGGCAGCGGTGGCGGCGGTGGTGGCGGCAGCACTCCGGGGGGCTATGCGGGCGGCGGGCGAGGGCGGCAAGCTGCCGTGGGGGGCAAGGATCCGCCTTTTCTCCTCCCGGATAATCCTCTCCCGCTCCTCCCGGCACTGCTGCAGCTTGCGGCGGCGCTCCCGCTCGTAGGCCTCGTAGAGGCCGGCGGCCACCCGCATGGAGCGGCCGGGGGCCTCCCCCAGCAGCTCCCCCAGCGCCCGCGGCAGCAGCTCCA
>VZTL01055284.1:23952-37904 GCA_013400535.1 Scopus umbretta | reverse complement strand
ACGTGATGGAGCCCTGCTTTCTTCAACACGGCTGAACACCTGCCTGCCAATGGGAAGTAGTGAATGAATTCCTTGGTTTGCTTTGCTTTGCTTGTGTGTGAGGCTTTTGCTTTATTTATTAAACTGTCTTTGTCTCAATCCATGAGTTTTCTCACTTTTAGTCTTGTGATTCTCTCCCCCATCCCTTTGGGGGGAAGTGAGCGAGTGGCTGCATGGGGCTGAGTTGCCGGCTGGGGTTAAACCACAAGTGGGTAGAGTAAGGTACTTCTGAGGCAGAATAGCATATTGTTACCTATAATTTAAAACAACTCCCAAAACACACAAAGTATGTTTAGAGAGGAGACATTGCTTTATGCTGCATGAGGTGCAAGGTGGAATATTTCCACAAATCAAGCACACTGTTCAGTCAAGCAAGTGCAGTACGTACACAATTTGATTATACATGTTAATTTTCTAAACTCTTCTTATTAGTAAGTAGTCTCTCATTGGTCTATATTTTCCTCGCTTTGATCTGAACTGTAGTGTGATTTTAATTTACTGCACATACTCAAGGAGGAGGGGGGTAGTCCTTTTAGTCTTTAATTGAGTTGGTGGTTGCAATCTCCCCTTGCTGTCTTTACCTTTCCCCTAGCTGCTGTGTCTTCTGCTGACTTCATGTTTGTGGCAGTCTTCTATCTTTATGACCTTCCCAGTAGCAGGATGTTGCTATCATCAGTCCTTGAAGTTTCTCTTTGAGGGTATAGTGGTTACCAAGGCATGCCTTTTATCTGCAATGTCTAAGTGTTATCTATTGCTTTGAATGTAATGCGTACCACAATTCTTATGCGTTAGTTTCTATTCTTAAACTATAACCATAACCTCTCCCTTAGTTGGTATGTCCTATATTGTTTCTCATCTATCTAAAGGAATAAAATATATGCACTTGAGGTAACAATATGAAGGCAAAATGCTTTCTGAAGATACTGTCTATAGATAAAGTGTGATCATTGCTGAAAATGCTTATGCAATGGAGGTAATTTGTGCTCAACCAGAGGACACGCATAGATGCACAGTGAGGGAGAAACAGAGGGAGAGAAAAAAACAAAGAATACGACTGATTCGGCCTGAGGACCTGAGGAATAAGTGAAGCTATTTTGTAAATGGTGCATATACTTGCTTAGAAAAGACAACAAGAAATACAGGATTGGCTATTTTTTTCAGTTGTGTAGGTGGTTTAGAAGTTATGTCTAGATGGCAGTCAACATGTAGCAGCTGCTCTTGAAGACATGCCTGAGTTGGTTTTGAACTACTTCACTGGGTGTTACTAAGTAATAGCCCACATGGATACCCAAATGTGCTTGGGAATACTCAGCTCTCAGCCCATGTTGAACTCTCCACTGCTGCAAAGACTAAAGCTTGTTTGGGAAATTCTGCTACAGTTCAGTCCTACACATAACATCATTAACTGAATTCCATGGGCACTTACAAAAACACTTCACCACTGGGAAGTCTGCCTGACCTGATAGAGCTAGTGCTGGCAAATTTCAAAACAGACAATTAATCTATTAAGGTTTTAAAGCATCTCATTATTCATGCCCATTTAGAGTTCCCAACCTTTGTAGGAACAGAGTGTTTGCCAAATTCAGGCTTACCTTAGGATTTTAGGGGTCTCTCTTTCTTGCAGGTCTTTAAGCGAATGAATAATATTGTCCAGTGCTGCCTGCACAACTGATTCACTCTCAGTATCCAAAGCTGACGTTGCCTCATCAAGCAGAAGAATTCTAGGATTGCAAACCAGAGCTCGGGCAATTGCTATTCTTTGCTTCTGGCCTCCACTCAGCTGTGCTCCTCTTTCTGCAACCACAGTTTCAAACTTCTACAAGACAACCACAAACATTTCCAAAACACTCAGTGGTACAGTCTTTTCACCAAAGAAAGGCAGTGTGAAGAAGCCTAGGTAGTTTGAACCCTGCTAAAATGTAGCTGTGACAACAGCAAGTCTGGCACAGTCATCACACACAAGCATCTGCTCGCTGTCTTGGGCAGGTTTTGCAGCCCTTGCTGGGGAAGCGTTCCTGCAGCTACCACAGGGGATGAATTCCCAGCCATTGATGTCACATATATCTGCAGAAGTTTAGGAATGCAGAGTGAGGTCTTCTGTTATGCACTACTGTCTTAAACCTTACTGTTGCCAGTAGGTAAAGACAACTTAGAAGTATGCAATGGTGTTTCCATTAATAAATTACATTCCCTTGTATCCTCTGGCTTGCTCATCATTCTTGTTTTCCTTTGTTATGCAACATCCTTCTTTTTTTTTTTCCACCAAGATTAACTGTGAAAAATGTGACCTCTGTAATAGATAGAGGAAGAATGTTGTGGTTTAACCCCAATTGGCAGCTAAGCACCACACAGCCACTTGCTCACCCTTCTCTGCCCCTGGTGGGAGGGGGGGGAGAGAATAGGGAAAAAAAAGTAAAACCTGTGGGTTGAGATAAAAACAGTTTAATGGGACAGAAAACGAAGATAAAATAATAGTAGTAGTAATAATAATATTATACAAAACAAGAGATGAACAATGCAATTGCTCACCACCCACTTATTGACACTCAACCAGTCCCCGAGCAGCGATCCCTGCCAGCCAGCCAACTCCCCCCAGTTTCTATACTGAGCATGACGCCATATGGTATGGAATAGCCCTTTGGCCGGTTTGGATCAGCTGTCCTGCCTACGCTCCCTCCCAGCTTCTTGTGCACCCGGCAGAGCATGGGAAGCTGAAAAGTCCTTGACTTAGTATAAGCACTATTTGGCAACAACTAAAACATTAGTGTGTTATCAACATTATTCTCGTATTAAATCTAAAACCCAGCACTATGCCAGCTACTAGGAAAAAAATTAACTATCTCAGCTGAAATCAGGACAAAGAAGAAAACCAAAACCCTTCTCTAATACTAGATAATCTGAAAAATATTTTGAAACCTGATGCAGAATTCACTGATAATAGTAGTCCATAGTCTTCGTATTGATTCTAATGGCAGCTAAAATAAGTGCCAAATTACTTCAATTTACCTCTTTAGAAACTGGAGAGCTGGAATATTTTCTCTGTCTATTTCTTTAAAAGTGGACTAAGAAAGCCCTGTTCTTCTCTGTCTTCATATTCTACCTAACAAAATGGAAGCAGATCCACTTTCATAAGTCAGTGAAAGTGGACTTCCTTCACATTGGAAAAGATGATGATGTTCCAAGACATTCTTAATAAACTTATTTTCAGAAATCATTCAGACCTCTTTCCTAGTTACTTGCATCAAGACTTACCATAGTGAGAGCTCTCAAACAAAACAATCTCTTCCTTCAAAGGGGCAGGTTTTGCATTGTAAATGTAATAAACTAGGTGTTGGATCTGCTGCCATTTTCTCAGAGAAAAAAAAATACTTTTACCAGACTTAGAAGGTGGACAATTTGGCAGATCAGTATACTGCTATCACATTTTTACTGGATTGAAATGAGTATTATTACAATTAGTGTTTTTCATTATATTTTTGTCTTATAAGGATCCAAAAGTAACCTTTTAGCTTTCAGTGGAAATTTCATGTAGTTAGATTTTCTTTTAAAAGGCTAGCTCTTAATTTATTTAACCTAACTTGTTCTGGTTAAAATGTGTTATCAGTTCTAGATAAAAGCAAAGGTTTCCATTATTTCTAGGACTTTTTTTTTAAATTATAGCAATTGTTTTTTCTCTAAGGAAATCAAGTTATCTTAAATGGAATCTGTATCATCTCCATGCGTAATATCTTAGTATCTGGCCTAGCAGGATAACTGAAGTAAACATTTTGGAATTCGAAATTTCCCTTCACGTGTTTTAGTTTCTAGGCAACATTGGACACACTGTCAATTTCAGGTTTCTGTGGAGAATAACATGTCAAGAAAAGGGGGAAAAAACCCCCATTGTTTAGATTCTTAATGACATTTTAGCATGACGCAGGGCTGTGAAATCTTAGACGTTAATGATATCGTATAAGGAGGCATGGCAGTCGTCATTGTAAAGTAGCTGTAACTACTCATAGATGCATGAAGCTGCCAGTCCAGGTCACTGGCAGATCTGCTGTCAGGGGTGCATAACCAAGGCAAATGTTTAGGGCCTTAAGTCTTCACTGGTGTAAATTAAGGAACAGAAGAATTAATCTAAAACATCAGTGAAAGGAAGGAGTAACCTACACATTCGTATCCGGCCATTGCATACTAACAGTAATTTGTGTTCACAATTATACTCCTTCCTTTAATATGCTACAGGAGACAGCAGCTGTGCCATATTAACACAGGCAGAGAACTAGGTTTTAATGTGCTTGTTTTCATTCCTCCCAGAACAGTCTAGAATGAGGAATACTGCACTAATATCCAAAGGCAGAAATATAGCTTGTTTAGACAACCCAAAATTAGTTTTAAAATGCATTGTAGTCACTATGATATTATAATAGCAAGATTACAGCCCCTGCAAGCCATCCAGTACATACCAGTTTACAGCCTCAGCCAGCCAGTATGTACCATAAGTCTGGCAACTAAATGTTATAGCTCAAACCAATCCTTGTCAGGCATGGTGCTGCTGTTACTGGTATCTCAGCCAGGTACTGGAGTTAGCATGCGTATAGTTACAACAGCTGCACTAACATCTCTGAACTACAAGGTAGATGTGATGTCAGAGGTAAAAATGTCAGCAGACACTTCAGCATTGTTTTATAACTGTAATCTGATGCAACAATAATTGGAAACACAACCCTGTTTAGTTATATTTTATACACAGTATTTAGATAACATAATATGTATAAATTAGACAAATATTTTGTTTGATATAGGACTTGAAAGTAGAAGTTACATTGCCAAATCACTACAGATGTAGTCACTGTAAAGGCAGTCCTTTAAATTATTGATAGCATAAAAGAAATATTATCAATAAAGTGAGCATAGTTACAGAAGATTGCAGAATCATAGATTCGTAGAATGCTTTGGGTTGGAAGGGAGCTTTAGAGGTCATCTAGCCCAACCCTCCTGCAGTGAGCAGGGACATCTTTAACAAGATCAGGTTGCTCAGAGCCCCATCCAACCTGACCTTGAATGTTTCTAGTGATGGTTCCTCCAGTACCTCTCCAGGCAATCCNTGTCATCTGCAAACTTGCTGAGGGTGCACTTGATCTTGTTACGTGATTGATGAAAATATTAAGCAGCACTGGTCCCAGCAGGGACCCCTAAGGGACACCACTAGAATCCTCTGTCAGTTGTCAGGTTGTTTTTTCTTAAGAATGAATATTGAAATATATTTATGCAGGCAAGCTTTGCAATAATTTCTTTTTCTTCTTTAACCTGGTCTTCTGAACTACCAGATAAAACAACAACTGGTATAAATTTGCATCTTCCTCATTGGCTCACATGCCATTATTTAGATGCTTGTCCTGTATCCAAAATTGTGTTTGGTAGAATTTTTAAATGTTATGGTATCATATTGTACACACAGTTGCTAATTTCAATCAGGAAAGAAGTCAGATGTTCAACAATTTTGGATGACAGACATGGCAAAGATACTCACATTGTCTATAACACTAAAGATTGCATAAGCAGCTCCTCTTGCATTGGCAAATGCCTCCATACTTGGTGCAGTCTGTCCAACACTAATCGCTCCAAGCAATATAGAAAAAAAGACCTAAAGAGAAAAAAATCCCCACCACATAATACATAGCTAGGAATTCATAACTCTAATTAGACAGCTTCATTTACCTGATAATATTAGCTATCATTGCTTCAAGTAGTTTCATGCATGCTGTGCAATATGAGGAAGTCCAGAATCAAAGAAGCAATTAAACAGATGGCAATCATTTAACAAATGGTAAATGTCAATAGGAAAATGGGGAATCAGATTTCCTTCTTCCACAGCTGGAAGAATATTGTGAATATTGAAGAATATTGTGAGGTGCTGGTGGCTGGGATTCTTCTTTAGAGTGACAACAGAGAACAGAAGGATGTTTTTAAATCCACCTGAACAAAAGTTAGCCATCAGTTATTTTTTGTGATTAAGCATAGAAAAAAAAATACCTCTTTCTTCATATAACATAAAAGCAAGGGTAATTCAACCCAAAAGGTGTAATCAAAAGACACAGTAATCTACTCCATTGTAGTACTGGCAAGAACAGAACCAAATGTTTGAGGAAACTGGAGACTTCTTTGTGTCAGCTGAAATTGTTTGTCATACCAAAAGCAGACTCTAATTTCACATCTAACTTTTTCAGCCTCGGGTTTGACTTCTTCATGTTTGGGTGTTTTTTCTGAACACATGCACCTCTGCCACCCATTTCAGATGTTGGGAATAAAAGCTTATTTGCATTTTATTCTAATCATATCTAAGTATTAAATCGAGATTACATTACAGAGTAAATTGTTAGTGGCTCAGAGGAGGTGAGTACAGCCTGCTGCAAGAGCCAGCAATAAGCCCTGCTCTGCAGTCATGCGCTGCTTGCCAGATAAAGCAGAAGCTTGGCTGCAGGTGCTCCTGCTTTCCCTGCTCCAGCAGTTGCTTTCACTGAGAACATGAGAGCAAGGCTCCTTCCCAGCTGCTTTCTGCAGGGTCTTAGTAGTACAAACTCATGTCCCTGGAAGGGACAAAATCATAGACTCAGAATCATTTAGGTTGAAAAAGACCTTTAAGATTATGGGGTCCAACTATAAATCTAAGACTGCCAAGTCCACCGCTAAACCATGTTCCTAAGCACCACCTCTACACTACCTCCAGGGGTGGTGACTCAACCACTTCCCTGGGCAGCCTGTTCCAACACTTGATAACCCTTTTGGTGACAAAATTTTTCCTATTATCCAATCTAAACCTCCCCTGACACAACTTGAAGCCATTTCCTCTTGTTTCTAGTACTTGTTATTTGGGAGAAGATACCAACACCCACCTTGCTACAACCTCCTTTCAGGTAGCTGTAGAGAACGATAAGGTCTCCCCTCAGCCTCCTTTTCTCCAGGCTAAACAACCCCAGTTCCCTCAGCCACTCCTCACAGGACTTGTTCTCCAGACCCTTCACCAGCTTTGTTGCTCTTCTCTAGACATGCTCCAGCACCTCAACGTCTTTCTTCTAGAAAGGGGCCCAAAACTGAACACAGGATTCAAGCCTCACCAGTGCCAAGTACAAAGAGACGATCACTTCCTTACTCCTGCTGGCTACAAAATGGACTTACCTGCCTAGTCACAAGTGGGAACAATTAAATGAGCTGCTCCTCAAAGACTCTTAGGTCTTGCTAGAGACCCTGGGGCCTGACCGTAATGGACAGGATGGCTTCACAGGTGTAAACTCATTAGCAGGCAGACTGTGACTGGGATCAAACCTTCTACCACAATGTCATACCCTAAACCCTCCAACAAAAGATCCAACCTGATATCAGTGTAGATAAAGACTGTAGGTAAATGAACCGTGTCTAAGACAGGAGCTAACATGTTACAAAGGGAATGCTACCTGACACCTGGTCCTTCTCTCCCAAATGCAACCACCTGGCATGAATCATGATTCCTGGAAGTTATGCCTCAGTCCTTTTCCAAAGATCTGCATGACTGAATACAAAATTAGCAGCTAATTATTATTGATTCAAGCTGGCTTTTTAACAAGGGATTTTGAAGTAGGTGATTTTTATGTTGTTACCCAACTTAGAGAAATATCAGTGGTAAGCAGAACTGTACTGTTTTTGGTTTTGTTAGCAGGGGTGAGAAAATGAAAAATGTAGTGTGAAAAACTAACTTCAACCTTTCTCAAATTTTGAAGTCACATATTCCAATAAGATTATACAGGATCAGGTCAGTATTTTTCATAAACATTGTTCAGCTACTGGTGAATACCTACTGCAAAGACTTTTATGATTGTATAACCACTGGAGAGTATCAAAGTGGTTCCACAGCAGAAGGCCAAAGCATATGATACATGTATCAAAAAGAAAGAAATACCCATAGAAGTATTGGCTGAAATAGCCTTTTTGATACCAATGCTTTTGGCATTTTTTGGTATCTGAAAGAAAAAAAAACACCAAAAAACCAGAACATATAGGAAATTACTTTCTTTCATTGTGTATATTCATAAATATCCTGTAAAATACATCAAAGATATATAAAATATTTTTGTAAACAGTAATCTAATCCTGAGAAAGATCTTGCTAAGAGTAGAAGAAAATGTGTTAATGGTCTTTCATGTTGTGAGAGACTGAGATGGTCAATTTTATCTGGAACAAGTCCTGGAAGAGTGGAAAGGCTGCGGTGACCTGTTAAACAGCTTTAATCTTGTGATTTTCAGTGGAATCTTCCAAATGTGAGTGAATATTACTGATGCTATTAAGAAAGGTAAGCACTGCCTAGCCATGGGAAGAACTGGCTGAAAGATATCTCCTCTTAACATGCAGACTTCATCTGGGTACCTTGTACTAGGCATCTAGGATTGAGGATAAACTTTCTGAAGGAATAAAGTGTAAAAGTTGGGAGAGAGTCATATAAATTCTAAAACCAGTTCTGATGTATAGGAGAATTAATGAAAGTACAGAAATGCTAAAAGAGTAGAAGAATCGATAACAGGAGAAAGAAAATACTGGTATTGGATCAGAAATAAAGGTAACAAGGATGGGATAACTGTTGCATGAGTGTTGCAGTACATTGTAAAGAGAGGAGAAATGGTGATATGGAGCAAATGGGATCAATTTATGTCAAAGTCTCTTTGGTGATGAATATAAAAGATATTATTGGGATGGTACTTGAATCTGATAGTCTAGACTGGATTTGGACATGGGCAGAGAGAAAATTCAGTCAGAAGTGTGTGACTGTAAGAGACACATCATAAATACAGATTAAAGACACAAATGCCAGCAATAGCTGTGTAACTCATGTGCTCTGGGAAGCGACAGCTGAGAATTTTCTTTTTTAAATGGTCACTGAACAAACAAAAGGACTTTTTTTCAGAATTAGTTTAAGGCTATTAAGATAAAGCTGATTGTAGATAAAAATCAAGGATAAAATGATTGCAGGTTGAATCAGTTAATTACAAACATACACAAAAAAGGTCTGCAACAAAGGTTTTCCATTTCATGGGTCTTAGAAATTAAAAAGCGTTGAGATTATAATTGCACTGGGGATTAGCTCCAAAACTGTAGTTCAGCCTCAACTTTTGATACAAAAAACCCCCACAAATGTGCATGGTGCCTGAAGCAGGATGACCAATGTGAATTAGGGTATTTTAATTACCACATCCAACCTGAAAGGGAAAGCAGTGAGGAAGGAATGCACCTCTCCTGGTGATCATGGACTCTTTATTCAGAGTATTGAATAAACTGGCAAACATAACAGTGATCCAGTAATCAAGACTTTTAGTGGTTATTTTCAAATTATGGATAGAGCCACAGGGCTGAAGTATTACAAAAGAAACAGTACCCTGAGAAATTACAAGCTTGTAGCCTGACAAAACCAGAACATAAAACTTGCAAACAAATCCTGAAGAAAATAATAAAATCAGAAATAAAGAGAAATAAAAGAAAATTATATAAAACACCAAAAAATTAAATGTGTTATGGGTTATGGAAGCAAAGGATTAACCCGGTTACTTTTCTTTAATACTGTCTTTTCTAGAGAGGCGAGAGACAGTCAGACTAATCTATTGGGACTTCATTAATGCCATTTAATGCCAATTTATCTTAAGGCCATAGGATAAATTATTGATTAAACAGTAGTTGTGAAGCAATAAAAGAATGGTAAGGTAAGGAACAGTTTGAAGCAAGACAGCGGTGTTCAGCAGGAAGCTATGATAACCAAGATAGTTGAGAACATTAATTCTTCAGTCAGTCTTGGGATTTATTGTTTTTACTTACTTTAGTGACCTGGGCAAGCAAACAGTACTGAGGATAATGAAATTTCCTGATGATACAAAACTGAGAGGATTGGTACAGAGGACCAGTGAGAGGGCCAGGACAAAAGAATACCAAAATGAGTTACAGGACTGGATACATGATGTTGGAGGGTAGTAATAAGAGAAGTAGATGAACCATAATTACGTAAAATAAAAAATGACCAGTCAGACAGTAAACCTATACTGTATGAGAAAACTAAAAGAACTTAATTTGGTTGTCCTAGCAAAATGCCACCTGAGATAGTCTATGATTTATTTCTATAAACAGCACAGGAAAGTAAACCCATGGGAGTGAACTACTAAGCAAATGTTCAGTGCTGGTACAGTAACAAATTAATATATAGGAACTATGCATACACTTTGTTGAAAGAGATGTCCAGTCTTCAGACAGTCAAGCAGGAGAATAGCTTCCCTGCAGCTGTAGAGTTAAAAAGTCTACCTGATTTTAGGATGGAGCTTTTATGCTCATTAGCAAAGGAATTAGATGATACATTTCTTTACTACAAAAGCAGGACCTAGTCCCAGTAACATAGGAGGGCCTTTCCACTTCTGGGTCATGAGGAAAGACCTACATCACATTTAGCGCACTCATGGCAAGTAGCGGCTGGCTTTAAGGATGAGTAGGGAAAAGACGGGATGAGAAGTGTGAGGGCAATGAATAGCACTGGGTAACCACAGAAAGATGCTGGGATGAACTGGGAAGTGAGGTGTAGATACCCAAAGGACTTCTTTCAGCTGCCTGAGCCAGGCAGCAGTGGCGTCTGGAGCATAAAGGGAGAAGTAGGTCAGGGGATGGTGTGTGTTTTCTGTGGATGACACAACTGTTATTGAACTTTGAGTCTGAAGAACTCCTGCCAGTATTTGCAGTCATGCTGGTTGTCTTTAGATAGAAGATCAAAAAGATGGCAAGAATGATGTTCCATAGTGTAATACAAATAAATACATGTGCATGACCTTCTTTTGTGACCTTAGTGGTATACTTGTCTTTTTTTGCCATGTGCCTGTCTTGTTTGCTTACAGCTCTCACCATGTTTATGAGGCTTGTAAGACCATATTCTCTTTGGGAAAGGGACTGCATCTCTGTATGTTTTATGATGCTTTTTGAAGCTAATAAAAAAATAAAGAAAAGAAAAAAAATCAGCAGCAAAGATATAAAAAAATTAAAAATCTCTTTAGTCACTGTTATAAAAACAGCCAACATATGGAAATTTTATTCTCACCTTTCTATTTCTTTTCTCTGCCCTCCAAATGCTACCACAGTTCGAATTGCTGCCAGAACTTCCTCTGCAACAGCTAGTGATCTTGGATATGCGGTTAGCTCTTTGTTAGTAAATGTGGAAATTATCTGTGTAGAAGCAAAATATTTTACTCTCCCATTCAAACAAAACCAGAACGAGCTCAAGTGTTGTTCTGATGTCTAAGAATTCTTAATTCATTGTAGCAAATTTCCTATCTACTTTGTTTTATTATAAAGCTTTATAAAAGAATCCACATTTTACTTCCAAGGCAGAAATTTGATCAAAGGCATCATGACAATGCTTGCATTGCATAAAATGTATTAATTAGAAAAACACATGTTGTCCACTGCCAGAAAATGAGGTTGGATTATGAGTTCTTCTATATTTTAATGATTTTGGAAAACCAGAGGAGCTGACTAGGATTCCTTACACTTAGAAATATTTGCACCACCACCATCAGGCAGTTCTGGTTTGTGTCAGGGCAATTAGTTGCCCAATAAGCACAGGAAGATTGATACTCCCAACATACAGTAGGCTGCAGATGAAGTTATAGCAGGGTACTCATGTGCTATGAAGTATTAGGGACTGCACATTGTCACTAGGGTTGGGATTTTTGTTTTAGCTGTAAGGGCAAAGCTGGCCAGTGTCACTGAAACTCAGCAGCCAGTTGGTACCCAACACCCTGATGCCCCTTTGAAAGTCCTAGCCAAAAGCAATTATATTTCTATAGATGAAGTCTGTTTCTCTCTCAGAGTGGTCTGCATTCACTTCTTGTGTGCTGTTTTCAGGAAGTTGTTGGGAGCTGAGCAAATGGCAAAGGGATGATCTGGAGCAGAGTTCACGGTGTGCCGGCTGCCGGGCTGTGTCTGCCCACGTCCTTGTGCTGTCCCCAGGGGTGATGTCCTCCTCGGCTCAGGGTCAGAGCCCACAAACAGGCCATATCACAGGAAACCTGATTTGCTGCAGGTTCATGCCAGAACTTGCTGTCAGTTACCTGTGATGACCTCAGCTGTGCCATTTTACTTCATTTCTGTGTTTATTTTTACTGACAGTACTAGGTTATTTTGGTGTAGTCATGAAGTCCAGTGGAGAAGGTAAAGGTACTTCTTATTTACCCTTTTGTATGAGCGTATGTTATACTTACATAAACTCTGCAGCAGGATAGCTGTGTTTGTGGTGGAAGCACGGCACTGCACTTCTTCAGCTGCACCAGTGTCCTCATGCACCTGTTCACACCTTTCTGCATGTGAGCAAGGTCTAAATTCACTAATAGGCAGATTGCATTTTCAAGTCTTTTAAATACTAAATGGGACCATAGAAGATATAGCTTACCAGTTAATTGAAAACTCATGCTTTTTGCCTACCTTTGCCCAGAGAGCTGATGAGAATCCCAGAACAGGACTAAGTGCCAAGATCACAAGTGCTAATTTCCAACCTTTTGTAAAACAAACTATAAATCCAGTGAAAAAGGTACCCACTGCCTGAAAGAACATTGCCATTTTTTCCCCCTATTCATTCATTAATCTTGGCAATATCACTGAAAAAAAAAAAATATATATATCCAAACAAGTGAGAAAGTGTGGAAAAGACAGAAATTAACTCTTTGGATACAGTACCCTTTGTCAGTGCTCCTTCATGTTTCTAACACCTGCAGTTCAACACAGCTACAAGTTTGCAGCCACACAGGGCATGGAGCAGCATTCTCCAACACCTCTGTTCCTCAGGCTCCCTTTAAATGATCCATACACATCCCCAGTTCCAGAAAAATAATAACGCAGCTTACTGAGGAGTTTAATAACATAAAATAACATTGTTCCAAGAGAAGTACTATAACTGATTTTCAATAACTAGAATTAATACTCAGTGGGCAATTAACTGATATTTAATACTTTACAAGTCTAGCCCTGAGTTCCTCACATCATTTACATCAGACTATCCAATCTCCTGTCTTATTACAGCATGAAAAATTTCTTGTCTGGTTCTTTTTATTTGCCAGCCAGGAGCCAATGTCCACAATGAAACTTGAATGTAGGCAGCAAAAAGAACACCAGCTCCTATTCCAGCATAATGATATGCATATCTGAAACGAAACAAAATATTGGAAATGGAATTAATTCTACTCCAAACAGGGCTACCTGCCATTTCTCTTTCTTCAGTATAATGAATATTTTTTAAGTCCTTCCACAATCAACTTTCACTTGTTATCTTTTGCTAACTTATTATACAACTTCCACAAAGTTAACACCAAATTTTCCTTTTGTGGTGTGATTGCTAGAGGTAACTTAGAAATTAGACTTATATCCACATTTATGGAAAAGGCATAGCATTGTAGAAGCCTCCAGAGTGGAGTGTAGCTAACAAGCAAAAGATCTATGCCAATGAAGTTCCCTAGGCAACCCTAGATGTTGGAACACCGGGGGAACTCAGTGTGCTAACTCTAGGAGGAACAGTCCGGAGGGTGGAGCGGTGTGGAGACACCACGGCTAAACTCTGGAATGATATGGGAACTTAAAAATCCGATAAGCTACACATTTGATACCCTGGGCCAACAGTCTGTCATGATTTTGACAAATGCTATCCTTTTGGTGAACTTTTACTCATTATAATACCAAAACACACCTCCATCCCAAAAGCTACCCACCTCCAAGGTATAACCACCCCCCACTGAGCGTGCGCATTGAATTTTTTCTGGTCTATACCTTTAAAACGAAGCGAGAAAAGGTTATACCAATCACAATAAAGATATGTATGACTAGAGTCACTCAAGCTCCACCTAAAAGGTAAAAAGTAATATAAAATAACTTAAGAGAAAGAGAAA
>VZTL01055284.1:13352-23830 GCA_013400535.1 Scopus umbretta | reverse complement strand
CTATTTGTACTTCTCTCCTGCGAGAGGAGTACACTCCCGCTCTTCCTGCGACACCTTTTAAAAAGTAATGGCTCAAAATCCATGAAGACATAGATTAAAAATCAAAGCTTACAATGACATATTTACTCTTAGAAATATGTTCTACAATGAATGAAATTTAAGACAGGAATTTTAAAAATACTTAAGTGAGGTAAAAACAAAAGTAAGTTATATTTCAGGATATCCACTTTAGTTTAATGAAGTAAAGATAGAGATATTGAATTTTAATTGTTTGCATGCTATCATCATTTAACAGTTTTGTTTAGTCATCTTTGAGAAATGTTAGTTTGGTTTTATAAAATGTGTACATTCCTAGGAGAAAATAAAAAAAATTATTGTCTAGGTACTGTTCATGCAATTACAACAAAATAAGGCTCCACACATAGAAAAAAAAGAAAAAGCAATATGGAAAGTTTTTGTAAGTACTTTTGTTACAAATGAATGCCAAAGATATTTTATTTGTGACTGCGTTTAAACAAAATATGTCATATTTAAACTGAAAAATATTAGTGCATTAAGAATAGTTTAATATTAAATGAGTAGCTGAATGTTGTTCTTAATCATTGCCAGCATAATAGAAAAGCTACAAAAAGTGGCAAAACTGGGGAAAAAACAGAATTTATGCAGTTATTCAAACATTTAGTTCATAATAAAACATGATGGAATTAATTTAAATTTCATTGAAAATCCCAATTAATTATGGTTATTTTATAATATAATTAGTAACAATTAATTAGAAAATAAAAATATATGACCATGTGTATTATTTATTCAATGGCAATTGTTAAGAAAGGTATAGCTCTCATTTTGCCAGCTTTTCTGCATGACAAATATACCCCATATTTATATTTAGATTCCAGTTCGAGAATTGAGACACATAATTTTTGTATCAATAATTCTTAAATTTTATCCTACACATCTGTGCAACAAGAGTAGAATTTTCCATGTGTAATTTCATACTCACTTCAAGGAGCAGGCCACCCCAGCTTACTTACAAAACAAAACCCCTTCTCTGAGCTTGAACAAAAAGATGAGGGTTTTCTTTCCATTTTAGAAAGGGACGTGAAGAAAAAGGAGCTAGGACATATAAAAAGTGGAAACAGAAGGAAAACCTGAAAAGGGCAAAGGGTGACAGAAGAAGAGCTAGGGTATAGGTAGACAGAGAGGAAAAAGGAACAATGCCCGTCCAACCATAAACCTGCAAACTGCTCAGACGATGACACCACATGTCCCCACAGCCTGTCTCTGAAAATAACTGGTGCTTAACACCTTAGAAGACTGTGAAAAAACTTTATTAGACTAATGTGAAACAGCTTGTCAGTGAGATAGTGTAATTGGACCAACTGTTACATCTCAGTCCCTATTTCAATTTTATCTGATCAGAAAAATGCTAAAAATACATGACCATAGTAAGTTCTTGGCCTAATTTATATTTTTCAGTTATGAGCTCTGCAGATTTGTTGGGCATATAAAAAGTATTTATTTTATCATTTTTAAAATTGGTGTTTCTCAATTTCACTGTCTGTTCTTTGTCCTTATAGAAGAAAAGGGTACCAAGGAGTACTTGATTTACCTTCCCAATGTCAATCATTATTATTGCTTGGGTGACTTTTAGGTGGCTATTCCTCTGTGTTAGTAGTGGTAAATACTAAATGGAAACCTGGAAATTTAATGGAAACTCCATCATGCATGACTTTATAATCATCTCATCTTGGTTTATTTCTAGCAGAGTACAAGGTGTTTGTCTTTAAGGGATGTCTTTCAGAATTTCACTTATTGTCAACAAATTTTTAATGTGTGATCCTATACAGTAAGACCATGGAGCAAATAAATAGTTTCCCTAAGAAGTTATCATAAGCTTTTGATGTTGAGGGTTTTGCATGGGGGAGGAAGAAAGGAAGTAGATTCTCTGAGTTACAGAAAACTTCATCTCACTTTCTTTCATAAAACTGGATCCAAACTTCACCAGCTGATGGAGTTAAGTAAAAAGAGCATCCATAGTTTTCATACAGCTGCTAGGGTCTCCTAGGTGCTGTCCTTTAAAAAGTTTATAAAGTAATAGAAAAAATGTGGTTCAGAGATTGTAAATAATTAGTTGACTTTGCTAACTGATTTGGTGTCATTTAATTATGGAGAACACAAAGTAGTTTTGCGGCTTTGCATGTGATCAGTTCCAACATTTGGGAATTTGTTCGTCATGAGTCAAAATGTTTGTGGTTTTGATGAAAACGAGAAAGCCAAAGAGCAGGAAATTGAGAATCTCTGTAGAAACCCTTGCAGAACTGACACAGCACTTGTTCAGCCTTTCAACTTGTTCAAGACATCCTGCTCCCAGGACCTCCCTCAGGACCAGGTGAGTGGCAGCCATTCATGCATTGGACAGTGCCTTACTCTCTTATGGTGGTTACCTACAGAGCAAGGAAGAAAAGCAGCAGAGAAAAGGAAAAACAGTGAACAGGAGCGTTATGGCAGGAAGAGAAGCCAAGCTTGCCAGGCAGGCAGGGCTGGTGGCAAAATGGGAGCCAGAGAGTGCAAGGGGAGAACAAGAAGGGAAGGATGTGGGCAAGAAGAAAGAGCAAGAGCAGGAGCACATATTGAGAGAAAGGCATGAGAACCGGCATGGGAGGAAAATGAGCTATTCTGACACACGAGAAAAAGAGGAATAACCCTCCCTCTCAGCTTCTGGCAGAAAGATTGTACATTTGCTGGAGCCCTCTGGCACAGACTGAGATTAAAGTGGGAAAATACAAGATGCCCCTGACTCACGCAATGGTGTTAGCCTAAAGACATAAAAACTGAGTTCCTTCAGTTGCATTCAATATTTATAGCAAGATTAATCTTGGGCTAAATATTAGAATAATCTTTAGAAGACAATTGCCTGAGATCTCTATTACAAGAAAAGAATAGCCATGAAGAGAATGACAATTTTCCTATTACCTGGTCATTTCTTCCTCCAACTCTCCCATCAGAGCATAAGAAAAAATTTCTATAGAAAAGTTCAGTGATGTATGGTTCAATAAAGAGAAATTTGCTAAAGAGAAAATTAGAGAAAAGCTTGTTGTTATCACATGGTAATTTCCTTCTGTAAACTACTATCCCAACAATGCTGAATGAAGATTAAGAGCACTCAGCTACCTAGCACCCTACCTAGCTCCTGACCATGTTTAAGGGAACTGGAGCTATGCAACACATCACAAAGCATTTTCTGAAGCCAGAAGTGAACATTCTACCTGTAACATAATAAATGGTTAAAAAAAACTCCAAAAATTAAATTCAGCTACCCTACAATCACTAGCCTGAATTCCACATTTCCAATACAATGTTTCCTCTGGAATGTGTGCTGATTTTATGAATATTTATAAAAACAATACACTGGAGCTATAAAACTCACCTTATCTAATAGTGCTCCAAAATACTTTACAAATGTATGTTAATAAGTAAGTAAATGTCAGAAAATTAATGAATATGGCATTAGGTGCTTCCTTCCAATTGTCCAGGTGCCATGTTTATTTAATTCTTGTTACCAGAGGTTAAAGGTGTAATTAAATTGTATAAAGATTCATCTACATGTGAAGCTAATCAGAAATGAGCAATTCTGGAATGTGCGTATTGCACTTTAATTTCAGAGTAAATATGCCTTGCTCTTGTTTGGCTCTGCAGCAAGAAGTGATCATGACAACTTTTCAGAATTAGATACTGCACTTTATATTTACACTTGATTTAAATCTAGATCAGCTTTCCAGTGCACATACTGCTTAGTAGCAATCAAATGATGAAACAGAGGTGGCAACACTTAAGAGTTTGACTTTTTGGGGGATGCTTTGAGGAATATCATTATACCTCTGTGTACCTGTAATAGTGATTCTTGTCCATATATTCAGAGGGAGTGATTAAGTCCTTTTGAAACCGATGCTTGACAGGTAAGGTAGTTGATTAAAATAAGCATAATGGTCTTTAATGAAGAGTATTTGGCTGAACTATGCAACTGTGTGAATATAATGTTCAGCTCTTTGCCCTCTGTACCTTGTCTACTTCTCTGACAAGGAACAAAATGGTGTTGGAGAAGTTGTGGGAAATATCATGGGGGTTTTTGGAGAAGTTAAAGAAATTCAACATTCGGGTAATGTGAGCAAGGCTCCCACTGGTTTAGAAAAAAAGGAGAAAGGTGATGATACTTGGACAAAAGGGACTTTCTGGTGCATCTTTTTGAAGTCTGATAATTTATATGCTCAAACTAGCAGCAGAAAAGCAATTTGTTTCTGATAATCTCATCCTTCTATGGGTCTGAAAGTCATTCGCTAATCTTGGAAGAAATAAAGTCATGTAACACAGGATCATCTTTTACCTCCTAAAACATTTCTCTAAGACCTACATTTTTTTATAATTCAAGATCAGCATTTTACATTTAAGTCACACAAGTGGAATGAATGTGTATTCATTGGAAGAACTTTCTCTGCTCTAGGGGATAGGAGAGAAAGCTTTCTTTAGTAAAAGAAATCTCATGTTTAAATGAGAAGATTTCTTGTTCAAATGACAGAAGCAGGCTTGTACTAGGAGCCTTTTTGTTGTTGTTGTTCAAGTCAGTGGACCTATGATCATAGTCTTTGGGACACTTTTAATATTTTTCTAAAATACAGAGCACTTAGTAAATATTGAAATATCTAGTAACTTTTGTGCTGGGTTATGTATTTATTGCACCTGATTTAATTTTTTTTTATGACTGGGGCTTTATTACATATTTTAGTTTGCATATTTACTTTTGTTTAAGAACAGCTTCTGATTTCAAACCATAAGCATGATACCTTTTACCTTTGTCTGTTTCTTTTACTATTTCTCATTCATCCATTTATTTAATTCCTTAACCCCAATTATAATTCTTTAAAGTGTTTCCTTTAAACCTGGCATTTTGGTTACTTAGTGAACTGTTTCTAACAGCACAGGAGACTGCTTGGAGGAAATACAGAACGTGTCAAATTAAAGCTCTGTTGCTTCACACGGTAGTGAGTGGACCAGTGACACACCTGGCCCACAGCATAGGAGCAAACCGCTTCCATGGGAATAAACAGCTTGAAGTGAGCTGCTATTCTGCCCTTTATTTTTTCCAAATACAGTTCATTTTGATTGCAGAAAAGCCATATTTCAACAACACCAACTAAGAGTTACAACAGCTCTTACCCAGATAAACAATGTTTTCTGAAGTAATAAAGCTATCTGTCATGTCATCAAAGATGATCATCATAAGATGATCCTGCTCCATGGAGTACTGCCATGGTAGTGCCCAGCACTGAGGCGTTTATCCCACCAGTCAGAGTTTCAGAACTGAAAGTGGAAAACAGAACTGTGCCGAAACCTTCTCTAAAGGTTGCAATGCAAATGCATTTGAGTGGCGACACAGTGTTAACAGTGCAGAAGGAGGCAGTAAAAAATAAAATAAGAAAATTTTAATACATGAAAATTGTAAAACTGTAACATAAACAAGTAACTTCTTAGTAATTGCTTTAAGAATAAAATAAAGGTTTTCATAAAATATGAATAATAAAGTATTAGAAACATGTTTAAACAATTTTTGCATTTAACTAAATCCAATTAGATTTTAAATTTATGACTGTAACTGCAATTAAAAAAATAAAATTTAAGAATATAATATCTATAATAGTTTCTGTACTTTAACAGTATCTTAGGTAGGTCCACACTTGGGGCTGGTGGGTCTTTACCACTGTAAGCAGTTTCAAGGCCAATATACTTAAAGCTGTATAAAAATGATGTCTACTCTACTGTTTCTATTTTAACTTTACTGATCCTTCTCATGAAACAACGGTCATGAAAAACATAAATATGATTGTGTACTAAGAGGAGTAAGAGTTTCATCATACATTTTATTGTAAAAAATTACACAAATGGAGAATAATCACTCTGGGCTTTAGTCAGCTTGCTGAAGCCAAAAAAATTCTTAAATTCAGTTACTGGACCTGCATGGAGGCAGGTGCCATGGCCTGTCATGTCACCACAGTGACCTCTAAACAGGCTGTCAGTTCATAGTAACTGTGAGATACCTTATCCTCCTTGTGGGAGGGTGGTAAATCACCTCTCATGCCCTGGAAGGGTACGGCCTAGGAACAGTTAGCTCGGAGCAGCTTGGTCCTGTTCCCATGCTCCAAATGAGGAAGAAGAGAAAGAGAAAAAGGGGCAAATATGTCTTTCTTGTTGCATAATAACAAGTGTGAGTCCTTGAGTAAAAACCTATCTGCGGATGTGTAATGGAGTAGATGTGTTCAGCATCCTCTGGCTCTTACAAGGGGTCTGTGTCAGTGTGCCAGCCTGGGGTAGTCCTGGGAGACACCAGTTTGAGTGTGACATGTCTGACCCTGCTGCCAGAAAATAGGTGTGAGTACTCAGACCACTCTGGGGATGTGATTTCCACAGGCACCCAAACCAAGAAGAAAAGAAGATTAATGGTTTTTCCTTCCCCAGCCTATACTGATGGTCTGAAAGGCATGGCTGTGAAATAATCACACCTTAAACCTGCCCTTGAATGAAAGAAGTTGTGCTTTTTGGCGTGTAGGTTGGGTCCACAGGGTGCACCTTTGGGTTTTGCTGTGGCTGTTAACTGAATGGAGTTGCCCTGGTCTTTCAGGTGAGTCAGAGCAGTTTAATGCTTCTTGTACTCTGTGTGGGAAGGCAGGAGTTACCAATGTGTGGTTTTCTTTTCTGTTATGTGTGTGAATTCTTACCACTAGTTTTCCACAGGTTTTCAGAAAATGGGGAGGAAGATGGGAGCTCTGCTGAATGCAGTGCTAGCACTGGAAATGCGGAGCATGCGATGCTAGTTGTCATTGCTTCTATATTGTGCAGCAGTGGTTTTCTCTTCCTTCCTCTGCAGGAAGAAGTTTTGTTTCAAATGCTGGAATTATCCTTCAGGAGGCAGAAGGCATTAGTTTTCCATAGATATTTGGGAGACTTGGGAAATACTTTCACTTACAAACAAAAAATTTTTCCATAAAGCTACCTCAGATTCTGTTAGACATAGACTTGACTTAAACCCAAATAAATTCCAAGTCTGCTACTAGTTAAGCATGAAATTGAATTACTGTGTTAAATCTTAATACAGTTATCAATGCGACTGAAATAGAACTAAAGTTGCCCTGTTACTTCCTTTCCAAGCTAATTCGAATAGCTTATGTGCAGTTTCATCTGAGGTCCTCAAGAGGGCAGGTAACTAAAGAGGTAATAAGAGAAATTCTTAAAGTGTGTTACGCAAACTTCTTCAGATGATTGTGGTCCAGCCCTGGAACAGGCATCTAGAGAGGCTGTGGAACTGCAGCTGCTTGAGATTTTCCAAACTTGCCTGGACAAGACTCTGAGCAACCTGCTCTAACTTTGTTGTTTAGCTTGACTTTGAGGTGGACATTGGGCCAGATGACCTCCTGAGGTCCCCTTTATCTATGATTGCTCTATGTAAAATGCAAAAATATTGTGGCCTGCATATAAAAGAAGAAAATTAAAACTGTGTGCTTCCAAATCACCTGTTTAAAAATGAATGTAATTGTATGGTAAAATCTGCTGTGACTCTCTCCTGTTGTTTTCTGGATATAAATTTGGGTGGGAGAGTGGCTGAGGAGAGCCTATTTTGTAATTAATATAGTACTGACAAGTTAGAATCATTTGCAAAAGTAAACTTGAAAATGGAAGCCGAGATCTCCTTGTTTCTGACAATGCTTTTTAAAGAGTACTCCATTAGATAGTTATGCCATGTGCTTATGAAAGTATAGGTAGCGTGGGAGAGAAATTTTCTGGCATATGCAACCCTTATGATGGGGATTTTCCTTTTCTTTCTTTCTGTGTCTCCATATACATTTCAGGTCCATGTTACATCCCCCTTCCCACCCATCTGTTAGTAGACATATGTCAGCATCTTTTGGACATAGCTGTGACAGTAAAAACCTCCAGCATTTTAAGCTAGCTTACTCCATCTCCTGTGTCTGTCTTTTCTTTCCTTTCTCCCCCATTTTCCTTTCCCACTACAGATCTCTGAGTACTCCATACTGTAAACAGCGAAATGCCTCTAGTATAGGTCTGCAACATGAGTAGAGGTACATAGATAAAAATAATAAATTTTAAACATTATGGTAGACTGGGATTGCTAAGCATGCAAATAGCATGAAACTTACCCCTGTAAACAGGCTGCCCGTACTCAGTTGCTCAGGTTTCTCCTTGTCCTCACTTCTAAAAAAACTGTAATTAAATTTTAACTAGGAAGAGCACTTAAAACATTGAACCAAGCCAAATGCATGATTAATACAACTACTTATTAATTGTGTTAATTGTCTTAATTGTGTTCACATGCAAAGAGGATATATAGAAATGTAAAAGAAGAACTTTTAAGGTAATCTCAGTGCATTTCTCTGCACACTGTCAAAAAGACTTTCAGGAAGACTTTTGGTTTGGTATTGTATTAATACAGAGTCTATTTGGGAAAAAAAAACCCACAAAACATTACAGTCTAGCTGTAGGTTACAAGCTACCTATGTAAGAGTCATTTAAAATTATAGGTCCTATGAAAAATATTAAGGGTAGCTGTAGCTAAATCTACAGTGGGACTTTAATAATGTAGCAAAAATACTCTTGCAAACTTTGCTAGTGTCCTCCTACCTACATTCCACTTTTTTTTTCTTAAAGAAGAGGGTGGGAAGTTCTTTGCTGATTAAAGCTGTCTGTCTAGCCTTTCTAGCCTGTGCTAGGGTCTAGTGGTAGCTATTGGCCATATTTTTAAGAACCTTTGGAAAACTACATGGGTGGGCTAATCTAACATTACTGTCAATTGTCTGTCAAAGATCTCTCATAGCTAAGTACTTTGATTTCAGATCATTAAACTGCAGTCGGGCAGACTGGTCCTTCTAATCATAAGATTCAACCCACAGAATTGAACTTGGAAGAAACTAGGCTATTAAAATGAGAAATGGACTGCGAAGAGGGGAAAATGAAACAAACTTGGAGAAGGTGGAGGTGGCGGCAGAAAGAATGCAATGCTTTGTGATGGTCAGAAGGCTTGTACTAGAAAGAAAAAATGAACAGGTGGAATTTCAGAAAAATTGCTGCGAGTTTGCAGAGCAGTACCCTGTCCTATCACAAGATACCCTGTGGGTTGTTAATATGGCTTATGGAGCTGGAAGACGATCTGTGTCAAGCAGACGGTGTTAAAATAATGTAGGAGTTTTGCTTCCGCTTGAAAAATTTGAAGCTTCATACTGAAGGTTTCTGCTTGAAAAAGCACTAATCTTTATCTGATTCTACTATAGGGAAAACCTTGGGGTTTTGGGATTGGGGTTTCTTTGGTGCTAAACATGTATTTATTGCATTGCCATTATGAATGGTTCCAGTTTATATTGAAAAGTGACAATCATCAGTCTATGCCAAGACAGAGATAAACTGTTCTGTTCATAGTCGCCACTATGGGATTAAACTGTATTTTTCTCGCTTGGGCACTCCCAGCAATGACTGGAAGGCAACATGCTCAGTAAAATGGGCAGTGTAATCTTCAATAAAAATAGGCATCTTGTTCAACCAGTAGTGCATCAGACTTTCACTGGATACTCTAAAATATGATACAATTTTGTATTCATTTGCCTTCTTCCAAAATGTGCCAGGCTCTGGGAATGTTATTAAATTCTACCTCATTTGCAGAGGGAAATAGGGGGTTTGGTTGTGGGTGGGTTTTTTTGACAAATTCAGAGAAAACATGAGATATTTTATTTTTACCTGACATTTTCACAGCTTTTTGGTATGGTATAACTAGCAGTGATAGCAGTAAGCTTTATTCTTGCATGCCAGAGACTGCAACTTGATGAACACTAAAATGATAAATTACCATACTTCCCTCCATGGACAAATTCAGGACAATTTGTGAAAGTTTTAAGACTTTTTGTCTAAATCAGAATTAAATATCTCCTTTTTAGCATGAAAAAGGAGGAAGATGAGCTTTAATGAGTGTCCTTCATCTAGAAACCATCAGAAAGGAGTCATGAGAAGGCTGTTCTCTGAATAATCTGAGCTTTCCCTCCAAACAGCCTGCACTCTCCAGTTAAAACTAGGCCCATCCAGCACGTTTTAGAGATGTAGGTAAAATGCCAAACTCTTCCCACTGTTTTGCAACGGTGCTTCTCTCAGCTCTAAGAAGTTCAGTGTCAGATCAAATACTAGTCTTTCTCCTGCTGTCATCAGTGCAAATTATTTTAAAGGACACAAATCAGTGTGCCAGTCAAGAATTTCATAAACTCTTAATTAGTCCTAACCAGGACGAGTCACTGTTTCCACTTCTGCCATGCACACAGGTCAGTTTCTGGCACCTGGAAATCCCATTCAAACATCCTAAACCCTCCCTCATAAAGGTATGTGGGGATTAGGTGTCTTTTACTGCATATGTCCTGGTTTCAGCTGTTTAC
>VZTL01055284.1:0-12969 GCA_013400535.1 Scopus umbretta | reverse complement strand
GCATTTTAATCTGTTTGAGAAATAAAGTACCTCAGGAAAAACTACCAGTGATATTTAACTGAGAGAATGCAAAGCTAATAATATGGAAACCTGTACCCTGATGTGCTATTTGAAACCAGCTTGTCTTCAGTTTTTAAGCAGGACTCACAGTGGTGTCCTCTGCATAATCCTTGGTAATATGTTATTTCAAAGCATACAAATTTCTGAAGTTTACCATAATCAATACAAAATAAACAGTAAAATGTATTTTAAAGTAGAATGATATTTTACTGGATATTTTTGCTTGGTTTTTAATACTCACTATTGAGTATCTATAATATGCTTCAGATAAAATAAATGTGCTGACTTACCAGGGAGGTGATCTTAATTTGTTTTCACCTGTTCTGGAAGGTTATTCAACAGTCAGTAGAACAAGGTTGATTAGGACTGAGCAGTGAGGTTGGACTTTGCTCAATTTACATAAAACTGTAATGAGGAAAAGCTTTCAAAAACTGGTGTATGCCAGCCTTTTGCAGCCCCCTTGGAGCCTGCTAGGTCTAAGAAGGCCTATGTGCACACTCTGCCTGCAGAAATGAATAGTTCTGAAGAGCCTGTTTTATCATGGTCACTCTTGAAAGCATCTGAGAAGTCTCCTCTTAACTCCTCTCAAAGGAAGTCTGTTTGTTCATATTTTAATCATTCCTTGTAAGGTTCACAGGATGACTGAAAAAGCACCATTTCCTGGAGCAGACCACCACACTGGGCCATGAATCCACCACAAGCTGTTCAAGAGAAGGTGCTCTTGTTATCACTGTTCAGCCATCCATGATCAAACTGAGTGGGAGTCACTGTGGTCCTTTTTGAAAATCTTGTGCCCAGAAGATGGAGTTCATTTGCAGAAAGTCATATATTTTCCTTAATGACAAATGCTCATAAAGACTCATTAGGCCTACTTTTATAATAGGTAACAGATAATGCTCAGAAGTTTTATAATGGGGTTTAAACAATGCTATATTTTATCTCTTGAATTAGCTCTCCTCAAAGTTTTATGGATGGTTGTGTTTATACTTGGAAAATCAGTGTTGTGTTATGAGAGTTTGATGGTGACAGTGGAGAAGGAATGGAAAGCTTAAAAAAAATCAAAAAGAGGTTTGGTGATGTAAGAGCTGTGAGGAACTTGGTGTTTTCCTTTCATTATGAGTTCTCAGTGTAGTCTTTGAGGGCCCTATGGCAATGCAGTGGCAGAATAAGGTGGCAGAGGGGGAAGAGAGGGCTGCTGCAGCCCACTCTCTCATCAGGAGAGGCAGGAGAGGAGAGAGAAGAAACCACACCAGTACCTGATCATCCATTTTTCAGCTTCCTATGGCCACCCTGTAAACAACTATCTGCAGTTCTTAACAAAAAGGTTTGCCAGTCCCTGGCAATCTCTGACTGAAGGCATGGCTTGCTGTCATGCTGCCAAAACAATGTTCTGTAAGAAGCGATGGCTTGTTGGTAAAAGTGACAAAACACCCCTCTCTCTCCTTGGGGAGACACAACCCAAGGCTGATTCCTTGGCTCAGGCTGTCAGGCAAAACTGGGGATGAAAGCAGAGGCCATAAATTATTTCTAAAACATTCCTTTTGTCATATTCTGGTCATCTTTGAGGTGCAGAATACTTTTATGTACACTTTGGATGAAAGTTTAAAAGGTTATTTTCAAGCATTCTTTTCATGACTATTTTCATCTTAATACAGCTTGTGATGTATTGAATGGTTTTGACGTACTGGAAGCCACCACATGGAGTGGATCTATTTAATTGGCTGGATCCACACGGTTGGCCATGATTTTTCCTGCACAGAATCACAGAATGGCTGAGGTTGGCAGGCACCTCTGGAGATTGTCTTGTCCAAACCCTAGCTCAAGGAGGGTCAAGTAAAGCAGGTTACTCAAGGCTGTGTCTAGTCTGGTCTGGTTTTGAATATCTAAATGTAGACTCCAAAACCTCTCAAAGCAACCTGTTCGAGTGTTCAACCACCCTCACAATAATAAACTGTTTTCTCATATTCAGACAGAATTTGACCCATCATCTCTTGTTCTGTTACTGGATACAACTGAGTAATGTGTATGGACATACCTTGTCACTCACAATAAGAAGCTCATTGTTGTGTTATTGAGAATTATTTTAAGTCAGCTATCCTCTGGCATGGACATCCTAGAGATATATTTTATTATAATTTAAGGAATCATAACAAACCTGACAATATGGAATATACTGGGAGGAATTGGCCACCAGCTCATTTGACCGTTCTTCTTGATGAAACTTAGAAACAAAAGTTCACATCAGTTTTCAGATAGCTATAGATGAAGAACAACTGTGCAACAGAAAATGGATTTTCTAGCAATTAAGGTAATATGGTAAACTGAAGGAATTTGTTGTGACCAAATAGTATAACGTAGCTACCTCTATAAACATAGAAAAATATATAATTTGAGAACAAATCGATATCACAGCATTCAAGTACCGGTCTAATATGTGAATTACATAATATGGACTTTTTAAGATGACAGATTTAATGACTTACTGTGTATAATGGTAAATGGATGAAAAATTATATTCAGATGCCTAAGATATGTAACCTCAATTCATAGGCTGGAATCCAAGTAATTGGCGAGACAAAAATAATTTGTCTGTTATTTATCATCTCTGAAATTGAAGTCAGTAGGCAAAACCACTTGAAAATGTTGAAATGATTCCCCCTGAAATGTGTAATATTTCTTACTGATACATGGGTATTCTGGAGTTTAACATTTGCAATATGCTTTGAGTACTTAGAAATAAAAGCTGTGGATGAAAACAATAGTCCAAAACTTTTGTTGACTTAATCTGAGATAGAAGTTCCTTTTATTTGTGTGAATATTCAGATGCTTTCCTTTCGGACATGATACAGGATTCCTGAGGCAAACACCTAAAAGAGGGGTTTGCTCTATCCACAAGAAGGAGACAGATAGTAGATTACAGGAAGGTGGACTCCAGCTGCTGTTCTTATGTTTGTGGGTGATAGTGCGAGAATCATGGTCGTGGCCAGTGCTCAACTGCTCAAGCAGCTACACACACATAAACTCCTAAAACTGGATGAGCAGGAACAGCTAGAGAAGGCTGTGTTAGTGCTCCATGAGGCTTCACAGGAATGTCGGCTCTGGTTTTGTGTCTCAAGCACCAAACTATTTATTGACTGAACTGATGTACGTTTCCTCTATAGCTGGAAGCTGCCTTTATGATGCTCGTAAATATACTCACCAGACATTTCTTCTTGTGAAGAAATCTCATCCTAGAAACAGATTTTTCCTCAGTGCAGAGCAATAACCATCTCTGTATCCTCATTGCAGCCAGTTTTACCAATTATAGAATTAAATTCTTTCAAGATTATTAAGTGACATAAAAGTGCATTGTACATTTATTTTAAAGCCCATGGTATATTAATTGAACCAAACATTGAATTTCCTGTCCACAGCTGCAAAATCAAGCAATTATGTAATGGTTTCATCTTCTATTAGCAGGAAATACTAAATTCACCTTGTATAAAGTACTGATGTGGGTGGTAAAATGCCTGTTGTCTTGCAGGTGGAAAGTTTCACTTAATGTAACTGTAACATTTTAATACCCTATTCTGTAAATTTCTATATCTGTTCTTTAAAAATTATAAGGCACCTGAAATTCAATGTAGAGTGATAGTGGTGAATGCAGTATCTCTCAAAGAAGTAATTCACTCAGGAAAATGGCACTCAAACTCTATATCTGGAATCAAATTACCCAAACTAAATTAAAACCTCTTTGCCCTTATAATACTCAGAAATATTTTTAATATGTGGGAAGAATTTTCTTTAACCTTCTCTATCTTAATATATTTTGTGACAAATAAGATTAAATTAGGAAGAAATAAATGAAAGGCGTTTGATTTAAATGCTAAGATAAACATCTACCATCATTGACTGCCTCTGGTAGGACTACTTAACATAAAACAAACTGGGAAAAGCAGTTGGATCTACTGCCTTAGTCTAGGTCTTAAGAATTCTTACTTTGGTAGACACAGTAACAATGCTGTCAGGACTGTTAATTGCTACTCTTCTGTTGGGCAGAAAAGGAAGTGGGGATCCTGGACAGTAACCAAAAGCTCCTAAGAATATTGCTCTTTGGGTTAGACAGAACACTGAATATATTGAGTTGAACAAGATATACATGAAGAAAAGAAAAATTAATTTCTAAAAGAAAATTCAGATTAACTATTAGCTATTGTCTGAACAAATGAGGCCATCATGTGGCAAATTAAAGACATGGCCATAGAAAGAAAAATCATTGATGAATAATAGTATTGGTGATAATGAAGAATCCTTCCGTCATGAACTCAAAGGAAACTGGTGTGCAAGTTCACACACAGAAATTTCTGCTAGCTTTTCATTTTTTCATGAGGAATTCTAGAGAAATTTTGAAGAATATTTTAGAAATTCTTTATTAATGAAAGTTTCTTAAATGGAAAGCACATACAATTTTTTCTATCTTTAAAGTCTCATAGGTAGTAATGGAAGAATGATTGTTGGAAGAAATGACCATGTCTTCAAAGGAAAGATTTCAAATGAGAGCCAAGGGAGCAACTAACTTTCTGATGATTTATCAAGCTCCTCAGGAAATTGCAGGAACTGAAATTATAAACACCTGCATACTGGATTGTTGCATGCTTCATTGAATGTAGTGTTGAGCTGAACCTTGAAATATTAGCATCCTGAATTGTAATTTTCAACTCTAGCATGAATGGAGAGTAATGTCTGAGTTGTTTCAGATTTAGCAGATATGTAAATAACTCTCATCTTTAATTACTCATCTTCTTTTATGTTGAAGAATAGAGGGGTACATGGAAATAAATCTTCTGTAGAGCTATCCAACAGAAAATCTTGGGAAAATTTAGTTTAATTATGAATTTCTATGCCAAATTCACTTTGTGGATGGAGAAACACATCATAATTCCATAGTGCCTTCTTCTACCCATCTCTTGGAATGTCTGCATAAATTCTGTTTGTTTGTTGAACATGGAAATGACATATTATATTACATCTCTATGAAATATGTGCCTGTCAAGGAATGACTGGAGAGTTTGTATAACAAACAAGCACATTGATTAATCCAAAACAAAGTACAAGTGAAGTTAAGAAGAAATTAATATTGGGGAAAGCCAAGAGTTCCTAGAAAGAACAAAGTGTGAAGCCAATGTTAACCAAACGGCTCATCAGTGCCCCAGTGGTAAGTAGAGAGTAGATAATGCTAGTCACCTTACACCTATAGGAGCTTAATAATTTCTAAATTCTGCCCTGAGTCTTTATATATTGCTGTAAACAAAGCTGACCTAATTAAGGACATTTGATAAGTAGGTGGGAACTAGGAGATACTGTGACAGAGATGTGCATTCCTTCTCCCTCAGCATTGCTTCATTTTAATGTCTTACATATACTGAACTTAATTTTTTTCTTAGATTCCACATTAATCAAGTTATTAACTTACCCCATTTTCATAACTGGTTTGAGAACCAAATCAGAAGTTACATGGAAATAAAACTATTCCTGTGTGTTAGATGATGAAAGGACCGGGCTATTTTATCTTAGAACAATTGTTTGCTGTATTCAAAAAATATTTGTCTCTTTTACTAATGTCCTGGTTTCAGCTGGGATGGAGTTAATTTTCTTCCTAGTAGCTGGCATAGTGCTGGGTTTTGGATTTGGTATGAGGACAATGCTGATAACACGCTGATGTTTCAGTTGTTGGTCAGTAGTGTTTATACCAGTCAAGGACTTTTCAGCTTCCCCTGCTCTGCCAGGGGCACAAGAAGCTGGGAGGGGGCACAGCCAGGACAGCTGACCCAAACTGGCCAAAGGGCTATTCCATACCATATGGCATCACGCTCAGTATAGAAACTTGGGGGAGTTCGCCAGGGGGCAGCAATCGCTGCTCAGGGCCTGGCTGGGCATCAGTCAGCAGGTGGTGAGCAATTGCATTGTGCATCACTTGTTTTGTATATTCTTTTATCATCATTATTATTGCTTTCTCTTCCTCTGCTGTCCTATTAAACTGCCTTTATCTCAACCCATGGGTTTTACTTCTTTTTTCTGATTCTCTCCCCCATCCCACTGGGGTGGGGAAAGTGAGTGAGTGGCTGTGTGGTGCTTAGTTGCCAATTGGGGTTAAACCACAACGTTCTCCATTTGTCTGCTTTCAGTTTACTGCGTTAAAATAACTAGAATAAAAGATACTGTCCTGTCTTAGAAATACAGAATGAATGTATGACTAATTTGTTCTACATTGTTCTAGATAATTTGTCTAGAAGAAAGACTGGGTACTTGACAGTAACAGTTGTTTAGACTCTCTATAGATACATTTGCAATGTGGCTTTTTCTGCACAAGTATTGCTAACTGAGTGTTTTTACCCTGTATTCATAGGCAGCGTGCCATGTTTCTCCTCTCCTCCAAATTGCCACCTTCTTTCCTTTCAATAGCCAGGTCTACAAGGTAGATTGGATTTTGAGGGAGAAGAATAGGAGGAAGAGTTATCAATGTATGAATAGACAATACATCTTGAGGAAGAGATTAACTATTTCTATTCATGCTGTGAATGATTACGAGAATTACTCATTAACAAATGTTTCAAGGAGATCTTTAGTGTCTTGTAGAAATGAATGCTGCCAGGAAGGTTGTTTTCATAAACATGTGTAGCAGCAGGAAAGAGACAACAGGTTCAAGGGATTTACTCATAAGGAAGGAGAACTGGTTCCATTAAAGCTAGATTGATGGGGAGTCAATATCAGGATGGAAGATTGTTGAACATCTCCCGACATGTGGGATAGTTCAGGAAGAACTTTGAAGGCATGCCTGAAGAAGAGACTAGTGGAGATACAGAACTGATTTACAGTCTTCTGTTGGAGATGGTACATGGTCTATAGCATTGGTGAGAAATACTCCTTCAGAATCTTTTGAGAGGAGAGAGAATGCTGGAGTGAGCTTATGCTCTCACTCCGTGTCAGAAACTATAGACAGGTATTTGTTGCATGAGGAACAACAAAATGCCCTTGTAGGGGTAAGTATGCTGGAGAATGCTGGGCAATAGGACACTGTATTATTCAATACCCTGATAAGAATCTGTAGTAAAAAAGGCTTTCTAGACCTAAACCCCATTTTGCTTCTGAGAGCTCTCTTTTGATTAGTTGTTTCAGCAGGAGAGCTATCATACTGTTGAACTTAAGTGCTTCTTCCTTCCTTTTTCCCCACAGTCAGTGGCATATGCTTGGAAAGTGGTTTGGATTGCCAAGGTGGTGTCGATGCTGACATCTCTCTAAAGCCTTGTTCCAAAGGTAATGGGCCAAGGGGCACAAGAAATGTGTAAAAACACTGCTAGATTACCTTCCTCCAGAAAGGTAAGTTCTGCTTGAAACTGCTGCAGGCTTTTAAAAGAACAAGACAGAAGAAAAAAAGGTCTATTACTTCAGAATAACAACACATATGTATGCTACGTTATGAAGGTGAACCAAAACATCTCAAGAGTCTAACTGAAAAGGCGGAGCTTGGCAGTAAGATCTCTTATGCCCTGTAGAAAGATGCAGCAGAAGAATGGTCCTTAAAGCAGAATTTTGCTAGATCACTCATTCCTTCCTTTGGGTCAAGCATTATAAGGTAAAAGTGTATGAATAGAATATGGTGAAGAACACATTTTTGGAGGTGTCCCTGTCTGTCGTTTTGGTTTTGTGACTCCAAACTACGTGATGAGGCATCTAATGGTAGCACAATAGTAGTAATATGGTTGTAGTCTTCCAAAAGGAAATTCTGAAAGGAAAGAAATTATGAGCAGCAGCATAGTTATTTAAGCATTTATGGTGCATTTGGAAACAAAGATCCATTATCCTTAAAGGAAAGTGCTTGGTTTTCTTATAGCCCCTTTCAACCAAAAGTGAGGTGTTTAGCAATTATTATGCAGACTTTTGTGTAAACCTCAACAAAGGGAAAATACTTGTGGAAGAAATGTGGAAGAAAAGGATAGGGAAAAATAGATTGTTTTGGAAATTGTCTACATTTGACCTGATTTTCTGAAATAGATTTTAAACTATATGGCCAAACTTTTCAAAAGCGATTTTCATATGTTTGTGGTAAAACATTTACAGTGCTTCCCTAATCTTCAGGAAGAGCTAATTTGTCTGCTAAATCAAGCATCTTTGAAACGATACAAGTTGGGGAAACAATCCAATCATTACTAATCCAATCATTAGAAATTGTATCATCAAAAATCAAAAAGTTTAGTTTTAAAAATAAAAGACTAAGTATTTAGTAAAAATTTAGTAAAATATTTAATATTTTAGTAAAAATTAAAATTAATATTTATTTACATAATTTAGTAAATAAATCACTCTAAATATGTTCTGACTTGAATCTTCAGACTATAGCGTTAAAGAATATCTATCCCATTCTTGCAATTGCAAGTATAACTTATTTATACTATGGTGCAGACTAATAGCTTTACTCACGGACAAGAATCTTATTGTATCAAGTAATACATAAATACAAACAAGTTTGCTAGTCAGATTCTTTTTCCATCTAAGACAGGAACAGAAGAAAACAGGCAAATGATTCATGAGGAATAAATGAGACTGCATCAATGAACATTCTGGAGAGTGTTACTAGTACATGGATGAGCCTAACTGCCTAACTTAGGCTGTGTGTGTATAAATATCTACATGTAGATCAGACAGATCACATGCATAAATCTCAGGGAATCAGAAATTGCTATGACGGAAATGTGGAAGACTGATTAATCAGGCCAGTTTTAAACTTAAAACCAAAACTTTACTGCATAGAAATTAATTAACAATACACATTGTTAATGGTTAGTTCTTAATAATTATTAATCATGATTAATACATAGTCAAAGCAGTTAGTCCTTAACAGTCATCTTAAATTAGCAACTAATACACAATACCACAGAGCCGATGCCATGTAATCAGCACCAATGGTTACAGTCCTTGAGAGTCTTAGTCATCAGGGTGATCAGATTCAAGACGTCTTCAATGAAGAAAGCTAACACTTAAAAGAGTGTCTTTCCTTCCCCCTCCTCCAAGCTCAAATTCAAGATTTTCACCTTTTATAAAAAATTGCAGTCATTAGAGAGTTCTTAGCCCTTGACCTCTGACCCCTAGGACTTTGGGAGGCTTGCAGATACTACTTTCCCAGGCTGCAGCAGGTGCCTTGCCTTGCCCATCAGTTGCAGGTTTTTTCTTATCTGCTGTTTCTTTTCTGTGTTATATTTAAAGTGGTCTTTTCCCAGCTCTTAAGGTTGTACCTCTTCAGTGATAAGTAACTGACCATCAATGAGGTACTTAGAGTTCTGGGACCTTTGTTTTCAGCCTGTGACCATATTTTCAAGACCTTTGCTGTCATCCCAGGCTAAAACTTCACATCGTAACAAGAGACATCTGGCATCAAGCTCCAGCTGACCTGCAAGTTCTGATAACAAGTTAATAACAAGCCTAATAGGCCAGGACTCATTGTGCCTTACACAGGCACAGCGAAGATAAGGCTTGAGGTTTGTTTATGGCAATAGAAAAACTGTTTTTACTGAACATGAAAATGTTTACAGTTGTTTATCAGACATGCCTGATTAGTGTGATTTTGACAGAGTTTGAAGCCACCTAATATTAATTACATTTGGCTTAGCATACTTCTACTTTTATGAGTGCAATAGGCCTCTGCTTTGGCCTCATAGTAGCATGGTTTGAATAATGAAAACTAGTAATGAGAAACTGGTACATATTTACTTAATATTTGTTGTTTTCATAGGACTTATGAAAGGAAGGAAGAAAACCAGAAGTATCAAGACTGACTATTGATATTGAAATAATTACAGTGACAAAGATAGAAGTATTGAAATAATTACAGTGACAATTCAGAGATAAGTATTGCCTTTAATTTACATGTTGCATGACCCACTTTGAACATTGACCAGAGAATAGTAGATGCCTTTTTCAGCCAGGAGCTGCTGATGGGTCCCTTGCTCTACGACCTTGCCGTTCTGGACTACAGCGATCTTGTCAGCATTCTGGATGGTGGAGAGGCGGTGAGCTATCACAATGCAGGTGCGACCTTCTCTGGCTTTATCCAGTGCTTCCTGGACAATCTGCACAATGAACAAACCAAAAGGTGAACTGTTTTGGCAGCTGTCATGAGATATACCTCAGTTGCCATCTGTGAAATAAACTGTAACATGACAGTGACAGAAAGGGTATATCTGTGGCTTGAGCTTCCTGGTTTAGAATTAGCCTGTGTTGGCAAGGAGTCTAAACTGTCATAGCAGATGATGCCATGATAGCTAAGAGGATGAGATGGAACCAGGCTTATTACTGCGATGCGTGGTAGGAGAACAAGAGAAAATGATCATAAATTGTAACAGGGGAGGTTCTGACTGGATATAAGAAAAATATTAATGGCAAGGATAATTAAGCATTGGAACAGGAACAAAAGAAAGCTTGTTGAATCCTCTTGGAGGTTTTCAAGGACCCTACTGCGCACAGCACTAAGCAACCCAGTTTGAATTCAGTATTGGCCCTTGTTTGAAGAGGTGGTTTGATTAGAGACCTCTAGAGGTCTCTTCCATGACTGATTATTTATATATGGGAGTTAAGTCAGTAATCTTGGGCCAACTACTATCATACTAGTTCTCATGATTTTGCAGGGAGTCTCATGAATCAGGTTTTTCTTAAAGCTAGCACTGGCAGAAAAATACTGGTAAGAATCTCCACTTGCTTGTCTTTATTCCTTATGTTTATTAATACAGAATAAAATAAAAGATTAGATTTCTATACCTAACTGGCACATAATTAAGAAAACAAAGAATTCTAGAATTATTTAATGGCATTTTCCCCTCAAACTTTATGTTTTTATGCCTAGAAGTGACCAAAACTTAGTCCATAGGGTTTGAGCTTTTCATATTATAATATTTGTTATAATATTTGCCTCATTAATAGTAAATACATTTGTAGAATCTATGTTAATTTTCTACAGCTAGATTGCACCTCTGTTATACCAGGTCTGCAGCTTTGGGCTTAAAAAAGAAATAATTGTTCTACCAATTTTTTCACTGGAAGTGTGCATATTAGCCATGAACATACAGCAAAAACTGGTGTATGTATGTATGACTGGTGAGCAATGAAAGAAGCAAGCAAAATTATGAAAGCAAGATTTGGCCACTTCCCAGGAAAAAAAGTTCTCTGGCGGTGTCCTCAATCTTTTCCTTTTCTGAAGTTTATGCCTTCTGATTCAATTTTGATAGCACTTTTCCAATTGAAGCCTGAAGAATTCCAGGCAAAGAAATGCCTTCTTCATTGCTACTTCAGTCTGCCTAATGCCATACAGATGCAAAAAATACCTTTTCTTGGCAAGGAGGAGTATGACCTTTACATTTGTCTATTATTAGCATAAATATGCAATTTGCATAAAACACCATATTTCCAGGTTTGGGCTTTAATCTGTGGCAGTAAAAACAATAATCATAATACAAACAAACATGGATTTAAATTCCGGACTCCTGGCTCACAATCAAGTTACCTTTTCACTTTCTGTATCTAAGGCAGATGTAGCTTCATCCAATAGCAGAATTTGGGGCTGACGTACAAGAGCTCGGGCAATAGCAATACGTTGTTTCTGACCACCAGAAAGCTGAGTTCCCTTGTCTCCTACACGGGTATTGTATTTCTAGAAACAATATATTAAATTCAGGTTATGAATGCAAATCAGTTCTGAAGTATATTTAAGCGTGTCGACCCTGACACCAGCTGTCCATGCACTGTATATTACATGCCAATAGATCTCTGAAAACAGATGACCAGAATGACCACAGATCTGTAGATCATTCACTAGGAGACTTCTTTGTAGCATCAAGCATTTCTTAAATTCAAAGCAACAACCCCTCTAAGGTTGGAAGGCAACATTTTTCTCCATCAGGAGATAGAATACCCAAGCTCACTGAAAGTCTATGACAATACTGGGGATCGGACCCTGACCTTAAACACTCCGAGCTAGCACCCTAATGAATCAGTTATTCTACCCACACTTATTCATCCTGAAGAGAAAAAATAACAATGTATAAGATGTATCAGTTTCAGGCAAAATTATATACTCTCTCTATATATAGACATAGACAATTATACATTTTATCTATATCTATACTACAGTTTTGAATAGTTATGCTTTTAATTTAGTTACGTCAGTTAAGGCAGACTAGTCAGGTCTCCAGACAAACTCATGTGCAGGTCACAGTAGTCTTTGAGGTATTATATATTTGGTTGTGAAAAGCACCAAAGTTTTATGAGACATCATTACATATCACAAGATTTCTCTACAAAGTTTTGAAAAGAGCAGATCTTGACAAGTCATTAGCAACTAAACATGATCTGGAAAATAGTGGCTTTGGCCCTTGTATTTTTTAAAGACATGCAAAAAGCAGCTTAACAGCCTGAAATTAAGCTGAATATATACAACATACAACTAAGCTGGCAACTTCCTTGCTTCAGGAAGTTTTGGATACAAGTTTACATAAATTAGAAACTGATTTGTCAAACCTACAGAAGAAAAATCTCTCCAGAACTGTTAAATAATAAAACATGATTTCTATCTTGGGAAGTTGCTGAGTCACAAATTATGCAAGTCAGATAAGAATTCGGGGGAAATGTGATTAAATATTTAGCCTTTCTGAATACTTATTTGTAAATACATCTTTCTGGTCACTGCCTGGGACAAGATTTTGTTCATGGCAGACCTTTCATTTGACCCAAGATGTTGATTCTTACATTATTATGTATTGGTCAGATCAATATATATGAAAAACTCTCTTAGTCATTTTTGAACTGTAGGAATACTAGAAATTTAAGCTCTGAGTGGGTATAACTGGAAGAAATGCATAAGAAACTTGTCAGTCTAGCAGAGTC
>VZTL01055282.1:37992-48435 GCA_013400535.1 Scopus umbretta | reverse complement strand
TTTTTTTTCCTTTTTAAAGGCTTGGTGTTTGAAGCCACAATCAAGAAAGTCAGTGACCCAAAAGTAAATTATGTCAGCCTTTCCCCCCCCCCCCTTCCCCATTCTATTGTCTTTAATCAAAGAAACAGAAAATCATAAGATGTGTTAATAAAACTTAGGTCTCTCAAATGGAAGTGGGTTCATTCAAAGGAGGGAATTTTTCTTTTTTAATTAAAATGAAGGATATGCTTTTCTGCAGAAGTACTCCAAATGATGTTCCCTTACAACCTGTATTTAGATGCAGCGTATAATTCTGGCATGGTTTATTAGCGTCTCAGATCTTTTTTGATTTTCTCATCTGCTTGTTGGCAGTCAGTTCCTTGGACTTCCTGTGCATGTGCGTTTATACAAAGAACGTAACTGTAGTTTTACAAGCCGAAGCTATAGGATCTAAACGTGGGTGGGATGGGGTGAGGGAAAAGTGCCATATTGAGAGCTCTGCACCTGTCACTGGTCTTGAGCATCACAGTCAATACGGGGCAGCTAGTGCGTTCAAGATGCTGCAAAAGCGTCTTAGGCTGGAAAATGTAGAAGAAAACAGAGAATGGCTATATTTAGTAGTTGCATATTATTAACTTCTGTGTAATGTATCGGTTGCTGCGCTTAGGCACCCTTTTTTGTGGTGAACCTAATAATTTGCTGCTGAGTAGAGGAAGTAGAGTGAAAATACTGTAGTGTGCTAAAAGCTGTGTTTCACATATGGTTATAATGTTTATAGACTGTGTATGTATAAGCTCCTCATACGGTGTAAGTAATGTAAGAACACACCTCCTCTTCACCAGAACCACTGAGCTTTCTCTCCAGACTTTCTCCCTGTCTGACCCATCCGATCTGAGCCTATTCCACCTTGCAGTCTTTGCTGCTGTTCTTAGTGTAAACCATGATCCGGAAGCTCTAATTATAGTAATGCAGAACAAATGGAAATCCTGGAATTGTCTTCAGCACTCTTAAATCGCGTGGTTTCTAGTTACAGGTTTCAGAGCAATAGGTGAGCCAGCCCAGGCTACAGCTGGGTCACGATCGTTCCACTGGAGCTGCTGCATGCCTCCGCTTCCTAGCGCGGCTTTGAATGGCACGTTTATTAACCAGGTCTGTGGGCTGTGAATGTCAGATGCCCACTAAGTTTTAGGCACACGTTTGAACCAAGACTGCAACACCGTAGGGTGCTGGTACATCCTTTAGTGCTTCTTTGCAGTAAGGCATTATAAGAAGGTTGCTGGGTTTACGTCTTTGTGCAAAATAAGACTTGGATATTGAGCACAGCTTTGTAAGGGCGGCCAAAGCCCCAGCTGGGTTCATAACCCCTTAACGTATGTTGATTTGGGAATATGCACTACATTTGGGGAAGAGAAATACCTTCTTAGACCTCTTCTCATCTTTCCCACTGCAGCAACTCTACCCGTGATTTTTAATGACTGTTTTAGTTCAGTTCTCCTGAGACTGTTTAAATGTTCCTTTCGTACAGAAAAGGAAATTTTTAATCTGTTAATAAATAATTTACATTTAGGGTTTCAGCCATTTAAAATGCAAACATGAGACACTGCCCTCTGCAGACAAAGAGATGGTCAAGATGTGTGTGTGTCCTCTATTGGAATTTTATGGCTTTTAGTCATCCAGTGGAATTTGGAAATTTTCTGGAACTTGAATGCACACCTTGGGCTCTTCAATTTGGGTTTTCTTCCCCCTGATTCCCTGCTGCCTGGTTGTGATTGAGTATGTGGGGGGGAGTCCACCCACTTGTGGTGCAAAAATGAGTTGTTATTCATAGCTTTGTGATACTTTCTTTTCAGTATAATAAAATAAAAAAGCATAAACCAGCATCACTGGAGTTTCAGAATTAATGCCCGCTGAGATGAAATTCTTTTCCACCTCTCGGTGTGTTTGTTGCACACTACCTGCATAGGTAGAGCTCACCGCACCATTTCTGTACTTGCTTCACAACCAGAATGGCTAGAGTCTTTCTTTCTCCTTTCTCCTTTTCCCCCATTCCCTGAGGAAGGAGGGGCTGAAGTTAAGGTTTCCAGAGAACGTGGCAGGTATTTGTTTGGTTTTCTTCACTATGCAGGTGGTGAGGCACTGGAACAGGTTGCCCAGAGAAATTGTGGATGCCGCATTCCTGGAAGTGTTCAAGGCCAGGTCGGATGGGGCTTTCAGCAACCTGGTCTAGTGGAAGATGTCCCTGCCCGTGGCAGGGGGGTTGGAACTAGATGATCTTTAAGGTCGCTTCCAACCCAAACCGTTCTATGATTCTATGAGTATACCTGAGCGCAGAGGTTCTCTTCAGCCTCGGTAGAAGGGTGCTTTGTGCTCGAGGCTCTGGCACTGCCTGGGAGCGCAGACACCCATGTCGGAAGAGGAGAATGGGGCTGTGGGAGAAGACTCTCTGCCCAAGGCTTCTCAGTCCTTGGCCTCTCTGGAAAGCCTGCACACGAGGAGGCCAGTGAGGATGCTGAGACTGCAAGGGCAGTGCATGTGTGTCGCCCCGAGTACCTCCTGAATCTTAGTATTCTCCTGAGTATAAGGTTCCATTTCAAGATAGAGCTATCCGTTCCGCTGTTGAGGGTTTTTAAAGTCATAATGCTGAAATAATTATGTTCTATTACATATTTAGTAATTGTTTAGGTAATTAACAACTCTTCTATAAAACTGTAATAAATAAAGTCAGTAAGGCTAGTTTAAAAGAACTAATTCCACCGAAGCAGCTGCATTATCACTTCCTCATTGTAACATTGTTTTTTTTAAGCTAGTTAGAGAATAAGGGATTTCAAAAATTTCTTCCAAAATTTCTCCTCGGTTCCATGTTTCGCAGCACCTGACTGCTCGCCTGTGAGGCAGGGAACTGCGATGGAAAACCTCTCTGTGCCGAAACCAGCAGACGTGACTCTTGGCTGAGAGAGGAAACAGGCTAAGTTTGTGCCTTGTCAGGGATTTTGCTTTTCCTGTGTGCACTTCATTCTAGATTCTGTTACTTTAATCTTAAAAGCACACAGCTTACAAGAGTCCATGTTAAAAAATACATTTTTGCAAATGTTAAAATATGTTTTGCAAATACAAAGTATATCCTACTGTGTTTTACAGACATTTGAATGACTAGCGCTTTTAATGCTATTTTAAAGGTCTTTTATCATCAGTCTTATGTTTTGAGAGATGAGATTTAAAGGAGCTCATATTTTTATAATGAGTAAAATTCTGCTTCAGGATAAGTTAAGTTAGCAGGTCAGTGGGGAAGACAGGGTGAAGGGGGAAGAGAGGGTAAAGGGCCAAAATATTTTATTTAAAAGATTCTAAAATGGTAGATCATGTCACCTGTGAAATTAGTGCTGTTTGTGAACCTTTGGAAAGCCACAGTATTCTGTGAGGTGTCCATTTTAATTGTAAGCTTAAAAGCACTAAATATTCAAATGCAGTTTGCAGAAATATTCCGTAGTCAATGAGTATCTGTTGATGTTATCACGAACAACATGTGAGTAAGCAAAGGTGGGAGGGTCTATATTAGATTTTCCTTTTAAGAGTAGTGACAATCTAAGCAAAGAGCAAAACCATGAAGCTGGCTGACAGTTCTTTCTGTTTGATGTGTTAAATTTCTATGAGAATGAGAGGGCTGCACTTCTTCAGAAACATGGTCACTCCCTGTGACTGGCTCTCCCACAGGAGTAGTATGTTCACCTTTATTATCTGCCTTTGAATTTGGCTTCAAGCTTGATTTCTTGTTCCTTTTATCAGTCTGAATGTAATGTGTACCAGGGAGAGACAAGCACTTAAATTTGACTTCTTCGCTCTATTGTATGACAAAAGAACACAGAAACAGGTATTTGCAGGCGATGTTTTTCACAGTAGCCAAAGATAGTGTCACTGTACTGCTCAAAATTAACAGTATAAGACTGCTATTAGAGCTCCATATCACTTGCTTGTTTTAAAATGAAAATTTTTAGTGTATGTCATGATCAAGCAAATGTTTTCAAGAAAAAAGAAGAATATATTATAATTCACTTCAGAACGAGAGGTGTGCTCTTTACAGATGCTTTTAATACTGGATGCCAGGTTGTGTGCCTCCTTTTACAGAGGCCTGCAGTTGTTTTTCCCAAGTTGGGGAAAAAAAGTTTTTTAAAAAGGGGGGGGAGGGGGGGAGGCAGCGGGGGGGAAGCATGTCTGAGAAAAGCAAAAACTGAAATGTGAGCTGCCGTGAGTTGTTTAAACTGTCGGCTCCCGAACAGGTATTGACAGGGAGTCCTGTAAAGACACTGACTGTCCTTCCAGTCCCGAGTGCCCGCAGCAAGCATCGCCCGTGATGCTGGCGCAAAACGAGTGAAACATGTGCACGGCCTACGAGCAGGGTAACAGTCAAAATTACCGCCTTTTTGCAAAAGAACTTAACTTCCTAAAATACTGAACAAAAATCTCAGCTGGAATGGCACCTAAGTAGGCAAAATTCCAGCACTGGGTTTATATTCTTGCATGTTAAATACATGTGAACTATTTCCCTGAAGACCTTTGTACAAGTGTATTTAAATAGGGCAGTGGAGTCCTCTCTACCTCCCTGCTCAAAACCCAGCAGCCGTTTGTCCTTCCATTGTTTTGGGCTCATCTGGGGCTTGATTCCTTCCCTGAGCTATCACCCCTTCCCTAGTTCCTGCGGAAACTCGGTCCTGGAATCAAAATTCCTTTTCTGTCACGTGAGATCACGTCAGCTCCACCTACCTTTGTCTCTAAAATTTCTGTTCAAAATGATGTTGCCCGTTTTTCAGCTGGCGCTCGGGGAAGCGCCTGGTTCTGTGTTCGCACTGTTTGGGATGTAGGTTATGCAAGCCACGCAGGCTGACAAATGTGGGAACTGCCTGAACCCTTCATTTGTCTGTTTTTGCAGATAGCTCTGTTTCTTCAAATTATGGAAACTAGTATGAAGTATTAGTTTATTAATTCTTTTAGCATTGGGAAGGCATGGTGCAAATACCGATAAATAATGCTTCTAAAGCATTGTGTAGCTGTCATAGTATAGTTTTATTCCTACTTCAGATCTAGCTCTTTGGTTGGTTTGGGGTTGTTTTGGTTTGGTTTTGGTTTGGTTTTTTGGGGGGGGGGGGTGGTGTTTGTTTGGTTTGGTTTTTTACTTTTCTGATTGTGTTTTTTGGTCCCAGTAGTTGAGGGAATACGCTTTTAGTAACATTTTAAATTATTAACAGAATTTTTATTTTATTTGTTAGTGATGTCACTAATTTTGTCAGAATAATGCAATTTTAAAATTATATGTACATGATATTCTTTATCAACTGAACGCAATTCTACTGATTTGATGGCACTGGAGGGAGCTAAAGACCGTGAGGACAAGGTTCATATAAATACTTTGTTGAAACACAATGAAAGGCTATCCCATTAGGTTCACCTGTTTTAATTGCTCAGAGCAACCTACAGTAGGGGACATACACTGAAAAAATGCATATGTTGTTGCCGTATTAAAAATTACATCTGAAATTGAAGCAAGCATTCATTTTCAGATTTAAACTCAAAGATGTTGGGGGTTTCAGACATTTATATTCTGTAGAGGCCCTCTTTAATTCCATTAAAAATGATTCATATTGATTTTTGCCTAAATGACTTTGCTTAAACAGTCTCCTTAGTCTAAGTTAGCAGCAAATATTCTTAAACCTGTCTAAGAAGATCCTTATTGCACCTGATTGATTTAAATAGATTTTGAAAAATTATTAAATTTAAAGTTTCCCTCCAAGTTCAGCCCCCACAGAGCACAGGAGTGATGCAGTTATGTTGGTTTCTTCTGCTGCATATAAGGGCTGTGACTTTAGCTTACATTTGAAAACAGCTTACAACAGAAAATCCCTGAATGTGTTTGTAGATATAGACCTCTTTCTACCTTCCAGAAAACAGGCGTGACGAAAAGGTATATTTAGGATATGGATATTTAAGGCGGGACAGAGTGGGAGAGAAGTTCCCTATCAGTCATACTTGAGTTCTCACTAGTCCACCTTGATGGCTTTGTAGATAGTAAAGACCATGGAAGCAATCTGTTATGTTAAAATATAGAATCATAGAATCATTAAGGTTGGAAAAGACCTCTGAGATCATCTAGTCCAACCATCAGCCCAACACCACCATGCCTGCTAAACCATGTCTCGAAGTGCCACATCTACAATTGTTCTTACAATTATTAGCCTTCAGCTTTTCACTCCTTGTGTAAAATTAAAAATTGTAGACTTTAGTGTGCAGAGCTCTTGCTGAAATAACTCAAAAAGATACCAAACTCGATGGAGTACCTAGGAGGTTGATTCTTCAAGATGACAGGCTTTGAGAGTCACAGGAGGTTAAAGCCCTTTCAAGCATCAGGAAAGACAGGAATTGCAGCAGGTAAGTCACGGAGCGGCCCTGGAGTGCAGCTGCTGCATCAGCTCTCCCATTCGCCATGCCCGATTCCCACCCTCATGTCCGGGGTTTGATTTCCCTGGGAACTCTCCAGGCCCAACGTAGCACTTGCCTTTCGTTCCGCTTCCAATAACGCGTGCGTTGTTCAGAGATGGCTGATATTTTGCTTTCTGATTAATTCACTGCTTGTTGTATTTTAAACACTGATTCATTAATAGGGATAAGTAAAAATGAAGGCAGGCAAACAAAATTGTTTTCAAGCGTAGAGAAGAGATAACATCCCATCTCTAAAGCAATATATTTGATAGCATCTTGCAAGAGACGGGATCATTCGTTAGATCTGAGTCTCTGGTGTGTTTGGCCAACCAAAATTCAGGAAGGAAATTGGAAAGAGAGGCAGAAAGCAAAGCGAAGTGAGAAATTTTGTTACACGAACATTTAATTGCTTCACCTTTTCCCATGCTTTTTGTCTTGTTTTGCAGCCTACTTAAAAGAAAAAAAAAGAAAGGAAAAGTTAATAGGGATTGCGCCATGTTCCTCCCCACTCGCTCACACCATGTTCCCGCCCTGGGCTTGCCCTGGAATCGGATCACGACGTAGTGATCTCATCCATACCGTTACCTTTCATTTCTGTACCCAACCTTGGCCTTGGATCAGCTTACGTTTCTTCCTGGCATGGTGAAGTAATTTTCTGGGGCGGGGTGAAGGGCTGTTCTGAAGTTATTTGACATATACAGGCTTGTATTGCGGAGTGAGCCTCGGAGGCACGCAGTAGTGAGTTGTTTTTAATCGGTCTGTTTTGGTAGTTGTGAGAGTGTGAAAATACCTTCGTACAAGTTTGCAAAGTAGGAGTGAAGGCAGCTGGAGCGGCCTCAAGTGTTTGGGGTTTGTGTCGGTTATCGGTGGGGGAGAGCTGTGCGGGGCGGGTTTCATTTGGAAACCGGTAATCGAGTACGGTCAGAGGCAGATGGCTGTAATGTGCGGGATAAGATGTGGCCCCGGTCAGTGGGAAGCATAAAGGAGCACAAACGATCTGCTTGGGGGACGCAAAGCCGACGCTGGAGGAGGGGGGATCCGTAAGGAGCATCAGGTCGAGGTGAATGGCAGAGGGGATCTGGCAGGCTTTGTCTGCGCAGGCACCCTGGGGTGCTGTGGCGGCCCTTCCAGCGAAGGGCTGCAGTGTTGGCCAGGTTTGGGTTGCCTTGTAGAGGTTTCTGCTTTACAGCTCTCTTCCTCTCGCAAGTCTCCCAGACAAAACCAGAAAGTATGTTCATTATATGAGCCAGAAAAGGCTATCTCGTAATAATTTATGAATTGCTTTCTTAAGGAAAGAAAAAAAATTTCTTTCTTGTATAATTTAAATCAAAACTTGCAGTTGATTATAGGCTTCTAAACTAACTTGGAGTATCTTTATAAAACCCAATGAATCGCGAATCGCGCTGCATTGCATGTTATAAAGTACATTTTCCAAAATACTTCTGTGAAAACTGCTGTTTTCTGAAACGTACATTGTTCAGATGGCAAACGAGCAAACTGGATGCGGTAAATGGAAGGGGGAAGGGGAGGGAAGTTTACATACGGCTTGAAGCCTGGATGGAAGTTACTCTACAATTTTTAGAAATGAAAATATCCATGTAGGGACCTAAAGGAATCCTGTGGGCTGATGGTGCAGTTTGTGTGGAGCGCGTGCACAGTGCCTCTGTGGCATACGGAAGATATTTTACTGTGGCTTAAAAGGTTATTATAGTTGCAGTTTTGTGATTGCCTTCTGTAGTCTGTATTGGTTTTTGACAGAGCAACTAAGCTTTTGTATTTTGGGAGTGGTGGTTGCTGTGTTATATCACACTGACTACTATTTCCAGTGTCTATGAAATGGCAAAGTCTTACAACTTCAGTCTGATTCCTGAACTGTTGCTTTCATATGCTGTAGAAAATATTGAATCTCCTGATTATACAAATGTCTTCTGTTGGGTAATATTGACAAATATACTGAATAACATTTTTGACATAACATTCTGTTCCCACACAGATAATTTGGATGTAATTGAATGGGTTGATCAAGAGTCTGTGCTAAAAATATGACATTTTCTCACCCACGAAGTGAAAGAAAATGCTTGCTCAAAAGGCAGTTTTGTCAAGCGGAGCCGTTGGAAAGTGGGCTGGGTTATGCCGCAGCTACTGGTTCTGCCTTCCACCTCCGAAGGCACGGCTCGGGTCTGGCCTGGGCGGCAGCCGCGGCTCCTTTGTACCCTCGGCGTGGCCCACGGCCGCGGTTTTGTCCCTGGTGAGGGTGCAGAGGGCGAGGAGGAGAGCGGCCGTCGCTGCCGCCGGGCAGAGGGGCCTGGGGAGCAGAGGGGCCTGGGGAGCCTCCGTCTCCCACCCGGCGGTGGAGGCACTGAGCAGCCTGAGAGTGATTCCAGCCGGAGCAGAGTGCTCCAGCCCGTGCAGGATCCCGTCCAGGATGCCTGTCAGGAGCGCTTAAGTACGCTGGAGCCAAAAATGTACAGAAGGAGTTAGAGGGGGAAGTTTAGAAGATCTCTTCTGTTTTTCCTTATTTTAATGGTCTCCTGGGCAAAAGACAGCATTGTTACAGTTTCAAAAGCAGTACGGTTTTGCTGCAGACCAGGGGAAGAGAAAGAATAATAGACCTTAGAGAAAGACTGACTGTTCCGTACGCAATAAAGTAACTTTTATGCTTTTCCCAATCTCCTATCGAGTAAATCTCGTGCTAACCAGCAATCAAAACCGTTTCTCTGCCTGCCGCTCCGCGCAAGCCGAGCCGCATTGTACCTTTCCAGCCTTTGAAACTGCCTGTGCCTATTTTTATTTGTCAGGCCGGGGCTGGGCTGGCCCCATTCCAGATGTGTCTCACAAGATTTGGTGCTGATGAGCTATTTATAGCACTGTGGTTCCATTGTCATGGCAACCGTGCTAGAGGCCAAGGCGGCTGGGAGCTATTTCTGGACTTGTGCTGTAATGTAAAACTGATTGGGAAAGTTAGTGCATCCTCTAAGCCAGACTAACTTTAGACAGGCAGAGGGGGAAAAAAAAAAAAAAAAGAGGACACCCAAAACCTCTTTAAAACGGTTTTTTTTTTTTTTTTTTTTTTTTTTTTTTTTTTTTTTTTGTCCTACCTTTTCCCCATTTCTCTTCTCGATCGCTAGCAGCTTTTGAAGGGACGGGTTTGCCTTCTGCTGGATTTGCCTAAAATTCATTCATGCCTCATGGCCTCCCGGCGGATTACGCTTTTCTAATTATGCCGTTTAGGAAGCAGGGTGCGTAACCAGCCTTGTTTTTAGGGCAAGGTTTGTATTTCATGGCAACACAAAAATAAGGGGGCTTTGCTGGCTGGCTGCTGGGCTATGTTCAGGGGTTTTTGCCACAGTTGCAGTTCTTGATACCCCGTAGTTTTAATATTCTATTTTTTGTGTGTGCTTCATGTTCTCCACACCATATAAGGAACTGTAACCTTGATTACCACAAGATGATTCCAAATATATGGAGTCATACTTTTCAGCTTTCTCATTATTTGCTTCAAAATTAGACCCATGGTGCCCCTCCGCCTCCAAGTGGCTGGAATGCTGCGAGGTTCTTCTGTAATTACAGCTGGGGCCGCTCGCAAAATCACTTTTCTGGGATGTGTACGCATTAATACTATCTATAATTAAATTCTGAGCTTTAGACTGTTGTCAAATCTTCTTGTGCGACTTGCTCCTTTGATAAGAAAATCATAATAACCGGTTGACTTGAAATTGGAAATAAATATTTGCAGCTTCTTGGGAAAGTTTTTTAAAGGTTGTCTTTTGGTTTAGTTCTGTTCAATTCTTATACTACGTTTTGAAATTCATCTCCAGTATAAATCTGGTTTTGAATGGGGTCCTTATGTCCGAGAACCAACATGCAGAATTTTGTTAGAGGAACGTCGTATGTGAGATGTTTTTACATGCAATACAGCACTCTCACAATTATACCAATAATATTTGTTACAGTACTGTCTCTATAAGCCTGTCTTATAGGCTCGCCCTCCACACC